>JABSTQ010011535.1:600000-888671 GCA_013358835.2 Ixodes persulcatus
CGGTCCTAAAAGAGGAACCGTGACCTACCCGATAAAGTAGTGCATATTCACAACCGATGTTTCGGACAGCTCGAAGTTCGAAACATCGGTTCGAAACACCGAGGAAGCCGCCATTTTAGATTCTATGCTGGCTGCACGTGGATTGGCTTGGTTTCGCAGCGCTACTTAGTACTGCTAAGTCCAACCGCTAGGTGACGCTATGCTATGGCTTTTTTTTTTTTCTCTAGCTGCACATCATTGTCATCATCATTGTTACCATCTTGCTTTGTTCATTTGCCATTCTGCAGTCGTGGACTTGAGCCTTTCATCTCGTATCAGTGAATCGAGGTTTCGGACTACGCTGGCTTGGATGTCATGGCCCCATCTGTTCTTCCGCCGCCGCAAAGTGTCGCTAAGAAGCGCGGAAAGTAGTCGACCATAACGCTAGAAAAAAAGACAGCGTTTCTTAAGCTAATAGAAAGTGGCCGACCGCAGGCGGAGGCATAACCTGAAGCAAGGCACTATTGACGGCTTTTTTAAGCCCGATTAGACCTAAAAAAGGCAAGTTTTTTTAATCGGCAGATTTTTTAGACTGTTTCATTATTCAGACACTTTTTCGTTCTGCGAAGACCGAAAAATCGGTCGGCGACTGTACTCTAGTAGTATCGTGGTACTAATCTAGCAGTACTGGTCCACTGCTCTAGCCTTTGGTGGATACTTAGTATCTAGGCACTCTGTAGTAATCCTTACGTACTACTGCTGTACCACTCTAGTACTCGAGCTGCTCTCTAGTAATCCTGAGGTACCATCGGTGTACCGCTCTAGTACTCAAGGTACCACTCTAGTAGCAGCTGGGTATTGTTCTAGCACTGGAAGTACCAATCCTGCAGCCAAAGAAGGACCCAAACCCTCACCTGAAAGGAGTCCACGAGGGCGAGGAAGTGCCGTCCGTAGGTCTGGGTGACAATGCGCCCCGTTGTCTGGAAAGCGAGCTCCACAATGCCCTCGTCCCGGTCCGAGGCTGCCAGGTGGAACACGCTGAAGATGTTCTTCCAGCCAGACTTGATATTGGCCGCCTGAAACACAAGACGTGTTGACCACTTCGGGCTGGCACCTTGCCTTTGGCTTGGCTTCTGCCTCGCGAAACTTGCTCTGAGGAAAGCCGCTCGAAACCGAGTGGTCTCAGATTAAAAGCACCTAAAATCAAACTTCTGCCTGCCACAAAGGACGTGCCGATCAATTTGTGCTCATGCACTTCGGCGTCGGCTCGACGTCGGCCTAAGTCAGTGCACTCCAGCCTGGTTTGCTACGCGTAGTCCGCACCACGGGCCTCACACACTCTTAAGAGCCTGAACCAGCAGAAATGCCGGCCTAAACTTCACACAGAATTTAAAAACAAGACAAGCGAAACATACTATGATGTAAAATAGCCCAAAGCCAGGAGAAAGAAAAGCAAAATATCCAGGAGTGAAAAGAATGAAAAGAAAGGGGACATACGACGCTTCAAACTTGGCAACTGCGTTTATTTAGTTACCCACCTGACGCTACATCCTCTTCCTCAATGTCGCCAAAACCAATACAAAGGAACATCGTACTCTGATACACTCGTACGAACCACTAGCAACACTCGTATGAACCCCCTGCACACTCAACTTGGACGTATGCCAGTACTACGATGTCTTTGTATAGGCTGTTGACAACATTCTGAAGGAGGACAAATCAATGTGGTTGCTCACTTTGGGGTGTTGTCAGTCTCTCTTTTACTGCCCCTTCCGATTTTGAATCCTTCGTTTTTCTTCGCGCAATCTCGGGCCATATCCCATCACGGTAAGCTTACGCCAGCTCCCTGCACTTTAACCATTATTTCGCGAAGCAAAACTACCGTATTTTCCAGACTACAGTCTAGGAACTATACATGCTTAAAAGATTATATTCAATGCTGTGCAAACTACATAAAGGTGTGAGCTACCGTAAAATCTTGAGCGAGCACAGACTCTAAATTTTGAGATAATCATGTAAAACGCGGGGATGGGCACTCCATACGTCAACAATTTGTACAGATATGTCCTTTGTGTCTCTTTTAATGTTACAAATTTGAGGGCTGGGCACTTGTTGTGGAATAGGCAGATGCTCAGTATTTAACGATATACACCTTTCCACAAAATGCTCCTAGGCTGCCGCCATGCTGCTGATGATGATGCAGCTGGTGCGACTCCTGCATCCCCTACCAGCTAGAAATTTTCTGCCGCTCTCTTGGACTGTTGAAACCTGCTCAGCGCAATTCTTCACCAAAGTTTCGAGGTTTTGCATTGAAAGTTTTCTGGCCTCTCTTCAAAGTTTTCATTTGATTTTTTTTTGTCCATGCTGGGTACCCTTTTTGTGTTGTCTTTCCTGTAAGAAATAAGGCTGGTAAGTGCATGCCATTTAAACCTTTCTGCTCGACATTCACGGGAAACAAGGAAAGGGAAGAATGTCAAATGGCCTTTGAAGCGATTTTGCAAACAATGACAACTGTTCTCCCCGCTCCCAGAGATATTCCGTGTAGAGTCCCTCTCAGTCATCGCCAAAAATAGCTGTTTGGATTGGAAGGGGAACGAACCAGTCGCACCCGTTTCTTGCCTTGGTGCTGCTGTTGGGAAAAAAAGGAAGCTCTTCCCAAAACATGAGCCAAACGAGGTCCTCTTGGATTTTGTCCAATCGTCGAGATGCGACTGTCAGTCGACATTGCTGTGCTGTGCTATTTGAGATCATTCTCAAATAAATCCTTTTCAGATAACACTGCACCGTGTGGTATGTACAACATATTGTTTGAATGTTGACACTCGCTAAATTTCATGTCCGAGTCCTCTCGTGTAGATTGGTAACCACATTATTTGTGCGTGTGAAATAGGCATGCCTTTCGGCTATCTTGTTTATGATTCTTTTCGACAGCTAAGGGCAGCACCGTTAAAACTGATTGTAAAATAAAACAAACTTTCCAGCCGCATTCGTTCTGTCGTGCGCGTACCCAAGAAAAATAGCTCACAGTTGTTTTTTGCTTCAAATGTGGTACGATGCTTTCTCAATGTCGTTGGTAAAAAAATATACACCATGAAACGAAAAAAAAAAAAAAAGAACAGCAGGAAAAGGCGAGAATTTAGCCGCCAGCAGGGATGCCGGTGAGAGACTAGCCTCAAACCCAGTGAATGGGATCGAAAAAGGTTCTCTTGTCCCGGGGGCCGAGTGCTGCTTGGAGAGCCGTATACACAGATCTGTTTTTCAAGATCACTCATTATCACCGCGATTGTCATCCAGAGCAGTTGTCAAGATCAAGCTGTTTGGCTGTTTCACGCTCAGCACTATTTAGAAAAGAGTTGAAACTGTCTGCGCACTACATTTTACCTCACATTCAACCCCCCCCCAAACAACGTGTGAGGAAGGTGCACAGAAATGGACAACATGGAACAAGCCTGGTGCTCACTGCTTGCTGTCGTAATATCATTACTACAGGTGAATAAGTGACTGCGTAGTCTTCCAGGATCCAAAATCACTATGCTCACGAAATGAAGTGCGTTCAGGCCCCTTCTTCAATAATCCAGCAAAATGATGAATGTATATTTGTGTTGTTTTATTAGTTAGCATCCATCAAGAAGCTAACGACTCGCCATTTTTAATGGGACTAAGATAGAGAGAGTGAATGCCCAAGTGAATTATGCACCAGGTGCCAATTACCGTAAAAACCCGTGTATAATACTAATACGAACCCGCGTGTAATAGAAAGCATGATTTGAGGGCCGCGAAAAAAAAAAAAAGAAGTTTTATCCGCGTATAATAAGAAACAATTTAAAGACCGCGAAAATATGACCTAGGAAGTCTTAAGAAAAGCGTTTACTTGCGTCGTAATTGAAGCTTAATCACTGTCATCACTTCCATCAGACTCCTTGTCCAACGCCTCCTCCCAAAGGCAGCCGTCTTCAGTGCCGTCGAGCGCATTTGAAATCCCGCACTTCTTGAAAGAGCGAGCGATGGGCGTGCGCCGACGCAGTGAAAACTTGGCGCAGCGCATAAAGCGAGCAACCCAATTTTGGCTTGCCAAAGTTCTCTCGCCTTCTCTTGCAGCAGCTCTATGTTTACGGCAAGGTGCCGTTTCACGTTGCTCTTTTACAAAGTCGCCGAGACTTGCCTCGACGTCGGCGAACACGCCATTCTTTGGGCCTGTAAAGCTTCTTCTCGTTCCGTTGCACGCGAACAGAGCTTGCTTTTGTCATCTCCATCTGCGGATGCTGCCTTCATTTACGGCGAATTGTCGTCCAGCAGCACTGTTGCCATTGTCTTCCGCAACCAAAACGACTTTACTTTTGAAGGCGGCCGAGCATTGTTTTCGCGCCGACGCCACTGACGCCATTGCCTAGCCTGACTGGACGGATGGTGGCGCCTCGTCGGACATTGTGATTTTAATGATGATGATAGCTGTTTTGAACGCCATATTGCTTCGAAACCGAAAGTATGTCAACCTGCGTTAGATTGCGCCGCATCGAAGCTGAAAATTGTTGGGACCCGCGTATAATATGAGCCGCAAATTTTACATGGAAAAATGTGGAAAAAAAACCTCGTTTTATATGCGGGTTTTTACGGTATCCGAGAAAAAAAACTATTTTTTTCAGCCCAAACTTGCCCCCACGGACCATAGATCGGGTGCAGATGCTAGGCCGAGATATGACACCGAAGAGAGTGAAGAAGAAGAAATCCACTCACCTGGGAGTTGACCATCTGTGCCACGCAGCGCACCACCATGTCCCGGATGGTGGGAGACCGGTTGCGCTTGACAATGTGCTCGAAGGGCCGCAGGAAGTCCTTCTGGAACCGGAAGTTGGCAAACTCGCCCTTCTCAATGAACTTCATGGACAGCTGGCGCAGGGAGTCGAGGGCGAAGAAGGCCACGTCCTCCGACGGGGAGCAGCCCACCCGGTTGAAGTGCTCGCCCAGCACCTCCCAGATGCGGGACCACTGGAGTCGGATGCGGCCCATGTTGTAGTACGAGATCTCCACAATTTTCTGCAGGCTGAACATTCGCGGGTGCGAGGGGTTGGCCAGCTCCTCCAGGGAGACCTGTGCCGGGAGCAAAGGAAGAGTCTTGAGCATGCAGGTCATGTTGTGTTCTCATTTTGTTTGTCTAGATCAGGAGTTCTAACTTTTCTGCCTTGAGGAGCCTTTATCACCCTTGATTGACAGCCCAAGAACTCTTCCCAGACACTGATGAAATAAAGCAGTAAACAAGCCTACGAACATTGTAATCAATAATGTACACAGTTGGGACTATTTGGTTTAGAGTTACACATCAATGAATGGCTTAGAGTCATGCATCAGTGCATGGCTGAGATCTTCTAAAATAGTGATTAAATTCGAAAAACCTTTACTTATGGAAAAAAAACAACCTTTACTAGAGAAAAAAACCTTTACTTGGGGGAAACACCTTTACTTAGGGGCAGGATCGAAAATTTGAGAGTTTGGGAAACCCTCTGAAAAACCCTTGTGTCCCTAGGAAGCCGTCTGCTACAGCAGCAAACCGGCCACTACAGCCAGCTGCTACAGCCAGCCGCTACAGCTGCTAGAGCCAGCCGTTACAGCCAAACGTTACAGAACTCCATTGAATCTGCTGATAAAACACATTCTGTATTAAAAGAAAACTTTTTAGGCCTTTTGTTTTGTTGCCTAACGACCTCGGGGGGGATCGGTGGTCAAGTGTGTTGACACCTCGGTGCATGTATGGCAAAAGCTTGTGATGCAGACCCAGGGATCCTGGGTTCCACCCCTGCTTACTTCGATCTAGATGAGCATCATACCGGCATTCAGTCGTGTATCACTACTGCATGATGCATATTAAAGCCCCAGGCTAGCAGTCATACTGCACTAGCCGAATGCTTTATCTACAGTGGAAACTTCCTGTACTAACTCCCTGCTGTCTAAACACAACACAATTACTTTTACCAGAGTCCCTCAACACGCTACTGGTCACAAAACTCCACCGTAACACTATGGGAGAGCTTGGCACGCAACCACGTGCGGCACTAGTGTTGACAAGAGGGCTAAGAGCCACCAATCTAGCCAGTACCGCTGGAAGTCTGGCAACCAAAAAGTTGGATACGAATTTCGAACCCACTCTAAATGAGCCACCAATAGATCGCGGTGATGCGTCATTGCACTGGCAGCATTTCTCATTCCAGCATCTTCAGCTCCGTGCACTTTGTCAACTGTTCAAAATTCCTTTTCTGCAAGATTCTCCAAGCCAATATCACTCTTCATTCCTTCTCCTTGCCTCAAAATGAATTCTTAATACAGCTATCGCTGTCAAAATTCAGCGCCGCGAATAGGACCATCAAGTAGAGGCACTTGAAACCCGTACACTCGACTGCCTGACTCTTTCTCGCTTGCAGAACATTGTTACAGCGAAGCTGTTTATGGCTAGGGTTCCATGGATTTTCCGTGTGCAGTGACTAAAAACTCTATGCTCGCACTACCGCATGCGCACACCTCCCCCGTATAAGAGATAAAAAGTAAACAACCAAAATAAAGCATTGACAAACGTGCGAGCAAGATGCCGTTTGTTTAAGGCTTTTACTGTTGAACAGTTACTGCTGCAGATGCCGGCGCCGCATGCGCACGCCTTCCCTGTATAAAAGATCCAAAGTAAATAACCAAAATAAAGCGTTGACAAACACGCGTGCAAGATGCCAATTATTTCAGCCTTTTGCTTTAGAACAGTTACTGCGGCAGACGCCGGCACGTGCGGCGCGTGGAACACCATTCCCTGCGTTCTCCTTGATGCTTGAGTAATTTAGCAATAGGTCTATTCAGTAGATTAGTAATCAAAAGGCACCATTTTCAAGATCAGTAGACTCTCAGGTAGATAATAAAGGCATCTCGAAGACTTGCTGCAGTGCGACCCGCGGCGGCCATGTTTACGCTCACACCACCCTCTCTTTGTCGTCGTTCCAAGCCGCTTGCACGCCTAGTTTCCCTTCTTTCCTCTCTCCCGGGGTAACGGTCCCGTCGCGCGTGTCTAGTTTCCTCCGGCTCCTCGGGGCGGGTCTGTGTCGTGTGCTAAACAGCTTCGCTGGTCATCCACCTTCACAGAGTAGAATGGCCCACAATTTTTTTTTTTTTTTAACAAAAGAAAAAGTGCTCATTTGCAAGTTTTTTCATTAGAGATCAATAAAGCATGATTGGTGCTTTCGTACAGTGGTCAGTTACAGGCGTAGCAAAATGTCGGTGCACGAGAAATTCCTTATAAAAAAAATTACACCATCTTCCCGAGGGGAACCATGGGGTGATGCGGAGCATCGCGAATCGTTATTAACGGTGTTAGTAACGTTGTTAGTAACGTTGTTAACTTGCGTGTTATTACGTTGTTAACTTGCGTTGGTTACCACACATCGCGTGAACGTTGTTGGAAACTCCGCAATGCTCCGCATCACCCCATGGTTCCCCTCGGGAAGATGGTGTAATTTTTTTTCGTTGTTGACGTTTACACGCGGCTTCCCGTTCTCGAAGGTCGGGTTCCGCCACTCGCTTCGTACGTTTACGTTGAACTTCACAGTCCCGAACCTCAGGTTCTGCTGCTCGACGTTCACGAACCAACGCGGCTTCCCGTTCTCGAAGGTCGGGTTCCGCCACTCGCTTCGTACGTTTACGTTGAACTTCACGGTCCCGAACCTCAGGTTCTGCTGCTCGACGTTCACGAACCAACGCGGCTTCAGTTCTCGAAGGTCGGGTTCCGCCGCTCGCTTCGTACGTTTACGTTGAACTTCACGGTCCCGAACCTCAGGTTCTGCTGCTCGACGTTCACGAACCAACGCGGCTTCCCGTTCTCGAAGGTCGGGTTCCGCCGCTCGACGTTGACGAATGGACGCCGCTTCTCGTTGCCGTAGTTCAGGGTCTGCCGCTCGCTTCAAGCGTTTGCGCTCAGCGTCGCGTGCCCTTCGCTGCGCAGCTTTGTCTTCAGTGGACGTAGCGTTGCTGTTAGTTTGTGGGGTGGTGCCGACGCTTGCTTGCGCCAACCCACTAACTGACGGGACTGTTGCTTCCATCACACTTCATCGGAAGAACGGAGTGAAGTGGAGTCAACAGCGCTGAACTGAACGCGCGCAGCGCGCTACCGCTGCTTATATTCACACTTGAAGGAGAGGAGACTAGAGGAGGAGAGTTGCGCATGCGCGCGCGGTGTGAGTAAAGCGAACGCACGCGAAGTGCACGCAGCTGGTAGAGAAAGAGAGCGGAGAGAGTAACGCGCAGCTGTTGGAGAGAGGGAAGGAATAGAGTTGCGCATGCGTAGTGTGAGTGCGGACTACGACGCCGCGGGACATAGACCCGAGCAAGAGATGCTCCGCATCTAAAAAATGACCGCATCTCCACGTGGTGAATAATGTTGATTGGGGCGAAGCTCGGGTGGTGCTGATGATACTGATTTTGGTCATAGGTATTGCTGCTTGCTGTCGGCGTTGACGCTTTGCCGCCGCTTCCCGAGCTCTCAACTCCGGGTCCGCTTGGCGTATTTGACGCTGTGCAGCAGCTTCTCGCGCCCTGGTCTCCGGAGCAGCTTGCTGTCTACGTAGACGCTGAGGCGCTGCATGCCGAGCTTTTCGGTCCTTTTCATTCATGGCAGTAGGAGAATGTGTGGTTTTCTTCTTTTTCTTTTTTTAAGCAGACAGATGGGATGGCATCTCGGAACCCCCTACTCTTTTTTTTCTTTTTTCTTTTTTCATAATTTTTTTTCATATTTTTTTTCCAATTTTTTTTTTGCCCTAAATGAGCATGTGAGCATGTGCTCACGTGCTCGTGAGCACGTGATCTCACGAGCAGAAGCACGAGCACCCGACGCCGGCCTACGGTGGACGGCAGACGGACATACGGACATGGCTAGCCCCTAAGGAGCTTCGCCCCTAAAACTACTTGTCGCGATTTTCGGGAGGATTGCCGAGAGTGAGGTGACCAAAGAAAAGTGAGACTTCCGAAACAGCAGCGCCCCTGGCAACGGCCGTTGACCCTGTACCAAACTTTGGCTGAAGTTTCGTGACCAGTAGCGTATTGAAGGACTCTGCTTTTAGTAATGACCTTGCGGCTCTTAGGGGTTTGCAAGAGGACACCTGCTTCCCCTTTCTTCAAGCTCAAAGAGTCTGAACTCGTTTTTGGGGAGGACGGGCACCGACCTGGCAGAGTGCCCGCACGAAGTCAACGATGGCGTTGCCGTCAAGCCGGGTGGAGCCCGTGAAGATGCGGTCCACGGCCACCACCACGCTCTGGGAGCTCGTCTCCCCCATGGATTCCTGGAGCAATGCCATGCGCTTCTGGTCCATCGGAAGTCCCGGACGGGTCACTGCACCGGAAAGCGGGACAATCGTTCATGACTGGATTTCGGGGTACGGACTACGAGGGAAGGTGCGACGATCATGAAGGTGCAGCGGTCTTGCGATTCATGCCTACGGAGTGCAAGCCTACAGGGCCTGGAAGCAGAGCAACCTTGCACTCCAGGGCTAGAAGAGATGATGCCAAGAAAAATGACTGAGCTAATTACTACAATCTGCATAAGTATTGTTCAGCGGAGAGTGGGAACACAACCCCTAATGTTAGCGCAGAATGTGTTTTATGTGGCGATTTCTACGAGGAAACTGTCCTAACCGAGCGTCATGAACAAGTGACACGTTAAGGTTTATATAAAGTCCATAATAAAGTTGAAGACAGTGGCAGGGTCAGCTTTTGGATGAAAATAATTTATAAAATAAAATAAAATAAATAGATAAATAAAAATAAGAATTAAAAATAAAATATTAAAAATAGGATAATAAAATACAAATAAATTACGAAAAAAACTAGACGATAAAAGGATTAAAAAAATCTTGCACATACGATGTATGGTGTCTGCTTTGTATGGGACATATTCTGTGCTCCATCGTCTTTTTCGGCATAATTAAGCCCGTATAATTTTACAGCGAAGCTGTTTATGGCTAGGGCTCCATGAATTTTTTGTGTGCAGTGACTAAAAACTCTTTGCTCGCACCGCCGTATGCGCACGCCTTCCCCATATAAAAGAGTTGAGGAAATAACCAAAATAAAACGTTGACAAATGCGCGTGCAAGATGCCATTGCTTTTAGGCTTTTGCTTTAGAGCAGTTACTGTTGCAGACGCCAGCACGTGCGGCACGTGGAACACTATTCCCTGCATTCTCCTTGATGCTTGGGTAATTCAGCAATAGGTCTATTCAGTAGATCAATTATCAAAAGGCACCGTTTTCAAGATCAGTACACTCTCAGGTAGATAATAAAGGTTTCTCAAAGACTGGCTGCTGTACGACCCACGTCGGCCTTGTTTAAGCTTGCACCGCCCTCTTTTTGTCGTCGTTCCAAGAGCTCGCGTGTCTAGTTTCCTTTCCTTCCGCTCTCCCGGGGTGGCGGTCCCGTCGCGCGTGTCTAGTTCCCTCCAACTCCTAGGGGCGGGCCTGTGTCGGGAGCTAAACAGCTTCGCTGGTCATCCACCTTCACAAAGTGGAATGGCTCATTTTTTTATTTAATGTTATTCATTTATTTATTTTATTATATTATTTTCATTTGAAATGTGCACTCAGATAAAATCAATAGCCACGTTTACATGAAAGAGACTTAGTCACATTGAATCCAGTTGTCGCATTCAATGAGATCATGTAAACGGCATAATGCACAAGGGAAGCGCATCGCTTTCAAGTCGCTAGATAGAGCTGGATCAAGACGGTGAATGCACATTCATTCAGCCTATGTAAACAAAGGTCGCATTGCATTTTGGAACGGGGAGGATTATGGGAAGGCGCTCGCTGCGGGAGAACAGCTGAGAACATGGCGGCGGCCAACCTCGTCAGCGGCGGCAGATAGCGGTCCCGTCTGGTCGCCCCCAGTATTTTCCCGAAAAGAAACGAGAGCTTTTATTGTGAAAATAAATCAGTGAAGTATCACTGAGCTGCTTGGAGAGGGAGGCCCCCATCCAGGCCTTGCAAAATACGACGTCCGCATTCGAGGGAGTCCCTAGAGGCTTCGGCGCAAGCATGAACGACGCCGAGAGCTCCGAGCACTGCATGGTAGCGCAGAACGAGCAGCTCCCACCTCGGTGCCGTTCCTGGCTGCGTCGGAGCCTTTCGACCTCAAGTCCATTTTGTCTGGTTGCAGACGGCAAGGTTTGGAGAGGCAAAGTGCGGTGGCGTCCTCAGAGCGTTTGGAAACGATCTCGCTTGCCAGGGCGTGGGCACACACATCGCTTCTGGTTCAGAGTGGCCGCGCGGCCCGGCCCGGAGCCCAAAACGCTTGTGTTTTGGTGTTTCTTCAGACTCCCAACTTCGTGCACAGCACTGAAGACAGCGGGCACTATCTTTACATTCGCAGAAAGCGTCAAAAGGCCTTCACGTGCGATGCACCGGAAAACGTGGTCACGTGGTGCAGCGGGTGCTGGAAACGCAGCTTTAACTTCAAACTTTGACACGGCATGGCACCACCTTCGCGTAGGGCATGGTGCGCATTCATGTAGACGTTGCCGTGTCGGCTTCGTTCGAAGGACAGTTGGAGTCGACGCGCTGAAGTCGTATTCATGTAAACGCGGCTAATTACTCTTGCAGAGCAGCTGTGCTACGCAGCTCAGTGGCTTCGGCATCCGACCACCACTGCACCGACCCAGGTAGAGCCCCGCTGGGGCGCCTTTATGTTAATTTTACACAGGCATTTGCAAGCTCTATATGTAACCTTAATGTCATGTAAGGCTGCCAGCGCATCGGTCTTTCCCGATGTTCGTTTCAGACGCTCGTTCATGATGATTTTCATGTAAAAAAGGATTCCTAAAACCCACTTTGTGTCAAAAAGTCGACACCGAGTATAGAGCAAAACTCTAAAATGAACGAAGGAAACCCCCCCCCCCCCCTCCCCGAGTTCCCGCGAACCAAGTTTGAACACCCGCGCTTCGGATGAGACGCCGACGGAGGAGGACCGCACTCACGTTCCATGGGGTCCAGCACGCTGTCCTGCGAGGCGCCTCCGCCGTGCCCTCCGGAGCCCCCCCCGAAGACGGAGGAGCCCTGCCCGGCCCCCCCGGAGCCCAGGTAGCGGGGCTTGACCCCCGTGCCGATGAGCTGGGCCAGCTCGAGCTGGGAGATGCAGCGCAGGATGTCCAGCCAGGACTTGCCCAGGTAGTTGCCGTCCAGGTGGGCCACCGTGATCAGCGTCTTGATCGTGTCTATGTTCTTGCTCTTCATCTCCGTGATGGGCGAGTTGGCCGTCAGCAGGGTGAAGCGCGCCAGGGCTTGCACGTACGCATTTCGCTCCAGCTGCGTGACGCGGGGGGAAGGGTAGAGGAAGACGTTTTGGGACAAAGTCTGCTCGCCGTCACATTAGAAAGTCCGAGGTTCCATCGAATTCATCCACATCCGCATCGCAGGTACGTCGCATTAACGTCGCAGGCACATCGCGTGTACACTGCCGGTTAATACGAGTTGAAACATTCAATCTGGACTCTTCCAATGCCTACAGGCTCTGTTATCTCACAAAATGTGAAAGAGTTCAAAGCTTGGGGCCTAAGCTTTGCATTCCAAGACATGTTTGCACGAAAGGGTCTTTAATAGCTGACAGGAAAATCAAAGAAGCATGGAGGGCTGTTTTTGCTCGTACTGTCCGCAGTAGTACATCCTATTCACATCACATGTACATTGCAATCACATTATGCATACACTGCATCCACATCACATGTACATAGCATGTACATCACATTCACAACAAATATACATCACATTCACATTGCATGTTCATGGCACTCACTTTACATGTCACTTGCATTCACATCACCTGTACATCACATTCATATCATGTGTGCATTGCATTCACATAACATGTACAGTCTTTTTCAAAAGTTTTGAGCCCATTGCGTGCGTGGCCGGAGCTGGCTCGCTCCCGTGCAGCGATGCTCTCATTGTCGGCGCTCGCTGGCTGCGACATCTTTGAGATTGTGGACGAACTTCACTTTCGCGTCGCGCTCGCCTTGATAACAAAGTGGTGCAAAACAACAAACACATCACATGTACATCACATTCATTTCACGTGTACATTGAATTCACATCCCGTGCACGCCACATTCATATCACACGTGCCAAAGTTCAGAGACCACAGCGCACGTGGTCAGAGCGGGCTGGGTTCTGTACGGCGGCGCTGCTATCGTCGACGCTTGCCGGCTGAGGGGGCTTCGAGAGTAAGGAGGTACTTTACTCTTCCGTCGTGACTCTGTTATCAAGGCGAACACAACGGGTACAAGAGTGATCTTCCTTCTCACTCTCAAACTTCTGCTGCCAGCAAGCACCGGCCATCCACGCAGTGGGGTCAGAACTTTTGACAAAGACTGCATGTGGCGTGTACACTGGATTCTGAAAGTCTCGGCCCGTCAGATTATGGAGTTCAACCGTGTAAAGAAATCGTCGCCGATCATACTGAGCAGTTCGACCGTATCAAGAGTTTGTCGCACTCACATCACCCGTGTCGCAGATTTCGAGCTAACCACTAAGACGACCGCATGCGGCAATCACATAGATAACCGCGATGACAAACCATGTGCGAGCGTCGTCTCGCGGTGTCCTCACCGTCATGTGGAAGATGCAGGCAATACGGATGGCGCAGCGGATGCCGTCCAAGCACAGAGCGGCTATCTCTGGGTCGTCGCAGTCTTGGAGACCCACGCTGAAGGCAGCCAAGAATGGGGTCCAAGCCAGCTGCCCGAAAGTTTGGCAAAAGGAGCCAAGTAAACCTCGAGATTGGCTCGACTGGGACAGTTGCGGCTACCTCTGTTCCGTTACTTGAAAAGGAATTTCCTGGAAGCCTCACAGAAGCAATGATGGTTTTATCGAGGGATTCAGATTTTTTGTGGCTTCGGCAGTGAGCTACACTATGCAAGTCTGCGAGGGAGAGAGGGATGAAGGGGAGGGGAGGAGGCAAAGTGCGGAGCGCGTCGCCCCCTCCCCTCGGTAGGTCGGTAGGGTCGCAAAATTTGGTCACGAATGTAGGTCGAAATTCTTTAATCACGATTGTAGGTCGACCTTTAATTTTTAACATTTCCGAAGAAAAAAAAAAGGTTGACTTGTATTTGAATAAATACGGTAAGTTTCTTAGCAAGACGGTAATTGCTATTTTGAGGCTTCCAGGAGGTTGCGTTCTTCCTGTCAACTTTGACTATACTTTCGATTTATAGCATGTGTCAAGTTACAAGAAGTGGAAAAGCCCATGCTCCATCTTAAAAAAAGGCAATGTGTCAATTATTTTAAGAACTTTTGAGAATGTGTTTGCGCAATGGTGTGCCCAGAGATGAACTGTTCGGCACTCGTAAAACCGGAACAGAGGCACACACATATTTAGGCTGATAAAGGACGTTCACGATGCCAAACAAGTTGTGCTCTGATCACTGGTGTTGACCGACCATCCGGAACCCATTACAGACGTCTCACCGTATGTCACAACCGACCGCATCTCGCCGACGACAAACCGGCAGCGCGGCACATGCAAGATCTCGCACCCACCTTGAACATGGGCCGCACGTGTTCCAGGTGCTTGGCGCATGTGAAAGAAGCCTGCACGTGGCTCACGCTCTCCATGAGCGCCTTGGCCGTCCTCGCCATCTGCTCCATTTCCATGTTGTAGAGCAGCCGCCGCTTCTTCTCGCTCGACACGTCTGCAACGACGATGCCGACACGGGGCGTTTGTAGTTTACCTCTCGAGATGGTCACTCTTTACCGACCTCCACACCGGTGGTCGCAATGCCGGTACAGCTGGCAATTTCGTACGTCGATTTGAACAAAAACCCGAGCAGTGAACCCAGAAGAGTACACACAGACCGAAATATATAAACGGTATTTTTCCGCAGTTTTCAGAACAAAGGGGTGAAAATGGTCCTATTCCGAAGTAACTTTAGGGTAAACGCATGGTGATTAAAAGAGACCTCCCTACCCCCAAATAATTCCGAAAAAGCAATATGATAGTGTCCTGCCAGAGCCATCGTTCCCGAAACACCCCTCATTTTCTGGACTTCTAAGGAGGCAGTATCGGACCACTACGATAATCAGGGACAGCACGAAAGAATTATGCAGGCTCGATCGTGCTGGCAAAGACGAGGGAGCACAGAATGTGTCCCACACACTCTGCGCCGTCTTTATTCTGTTTCTTTGTGTCTCGGGTTTAGATTATAACGTTTCCTAACCAGCTCGCCTGCATACTTTCGCTTCTTGCAACACTCCGTGTGTTGTTTTATTTTCCAATCTTTTTATTACGTATTTTTTTCATTCATTTCTACTCTTTTTTAAAATTTATTTGTTTATTTTATTTCTTATTTATTTATTCTTTTTTTTAATCTTACATTTATTTTATTTTTCATTTTTTATTTTAGATTTATTTATTTTATGAAACACTCCCAGCGTGTCGCCCGTTCATGACGCTCGCTACAAAGCTCGTTAATGAAAACACCACATAAAACTTTCAGCCTTTGCACTCTGGGGAAGAAGGAAGACCAGCAAAGCTGCACTATGGTGGGACGACCTCAAGGACGACTTCCTGGACGACCTCAAGGAAGACGCCGAGAGGACGACGCCTAGACGACGACCTCAAGGACGACTTCCAGGATGACCTCGAAGACGACACCTAGAGGACGACGTCTAGAGGACGACGCCTAGAGGACGACCTCAGGGACGTCTAGGACAACCTCAGGGACGTCTAGGACAACCTCAAGGATGCCTAGGACGACCTCAGGGACGACGTCTAGGACGACGTTTAGGACGACCTCAAGGACAATGTCTAAGACGACCTCGAGGATGTCTAGGACAACTTATTTATTTATTTATTTATTTATTTATTGTACATACCTTCAAGCGCCGAAGCATTGCAGAGGGGAGGGGCAAAGCAAACAAAAATAAAACAAACTGACAAAACAAAAACACATGCGGCAAGAAATTCAAATATCAAAAATACACTGCGATTGGCAAAGGCTGTAAGCAATATCTAGTACGAACAAAATAAACAAAATAAAATGACTCATGTTGGCTCATCAAACAGAAATGCAAATAAAGATTGTCGAAAAAGAAAATAATCGGGTATAGTTGCGATATCTGCTGGAAGGTGGTTCCAGTCGTTTGATGTATGTGGGATAATTGAATAAAAAAAGTGTTTGTTTGGCAACGTGTTAATCCAACTTTATTCAGATGGTCCAGACGGGAAGAGTAATAGTTAGGCAATGTAAAGAAATGGTCTCGCAGTGACTGATGATGATACACTTTATGAAACAGGCAAAGTCGAAAAAACTTTCTGCGCAATGACAAAGAGGGTAACAACAAACTGGACTTCATTGATGATATGCTGGCTGTTTGATTGTAATTAGACAGAATGAAACGAACGGCATTATATTGAACTAGTTCGAGAGCTTTATGTAGAAAGGCGTGGTTAGGATCCCAAATACAGGCTGCGTATGTATTCCAATTTTGACCGTACAAGAGTGTTATAAAGAAGAAGTTTTAAGTTAAATGGGGCCGTTCTGAAGTTTCGTCGTAGGTACCCTAACATGCGGTTAGCGTTGGCGATTATTATATCGATATGAGGTTTCCAGGTTAAAGTCGACAATATGGTAACACCCAGATAACGGTACGAGTTTACAGATTCAAGTTGAATGTCGGTTAGTGTATATGCTGAAGGGCGCGCGCCTTGCCGGGAAACCCACATTAGTTTGCATTTGTTAGGGTTTAGTTCCATACGCCATTTTTTGCACCAAAGAGTAATATTATTTAAATCAGATTGCAAAAGGCGTTCATCATCGTCATCATGAACTTCCCGATAAATTACACAGTCATCTGCGTATAAATGCATGGAGGAAGAAACACAACTTGGTAAATCATTAATGAATATTAGAAAAAGAAGCGGGCCTAAAACCGAACCTTGGGGCACGCCCGATACCACATCAGTCAGGGATGAATTATTGCCATTTAAGGTTACATATTGTGAGCGGTTGGTAAGAAAACATTCCAGCCAGGTTAACAAATTAGGATCTAGGTTTAATGAAGAAAGTTTAAGCATTAGTAACTTATGATTAACCTTGTCGAATGCTTTAGAAAATTCGAGAAAAATACAGTCAGCCTGATGGTTTTTGTCCAGTATAGCATGCAAACAATGCGTGAAATGAAGCAGCTGCAATTCACAAGAAAATGAGTAATGGAAACCATGTTGAGCAGGGGTGAAAAATGAATTTGATTCTAGGTAATTAAAAATATAAAAGTACAGTATGTGCTACATTATTTTACAGGGAATACTTGTTAGTGAAATGGGTCCATTAAGGACAACCTCGAGGATGGCGTTTAGGACGGCCTCAAGGATGACTTCTAGGACGACCTCGAGGACAACCTCTCGGACGACCTCAAGGACGACGTCTCGGATGACTTTAAGGACGGCTTCTAAAAGGACCTCGAAAACGACTTTTAGAACGATGCCTAGCAAAATTCAGCCTTTCCACTCTTGTGAAAATCAGAGTGGAAAGGCCGAAAAGGTTGCCGCCGTCCCTCATAGATGGCGGTAGCTGTCCAAAGTTTTGTGTCAACATTTATTTTTTGACAGACACGAAACTGGGGAAACTAGCTCATAACAGCTCCGCTGTAAAAACACTTGCTGCGTCAAAAGAAGGGCCCTCCTTTGATCCACAGTCCAGATGTCCCGTATGCCGAACGCACTAGTGGTACATACTCAAATTTAGGCAGCATGACTCGTGTCATCACAGCATCAAATCGTGGCGTCGCGTGACGTCACGTCGTGTGACAGTGTCGCGGGACGTTATCCTACGCCGCGACTTTACACTGAACATCACTAAACCAAATAACCTCGTCGACACTGTGACACAGACAACACCACGACTTCCAGCCGCGAGTCACGTGACACCAGAGCGCTGCACAACGATGTGAGCTCTAGTTGCACCAGTACCGTGAACCATAACGGTATCTCGCCAAATTTGGCAGGACGTCAGCCCCCCAAATTTAGCCGATGACACCACGATACAGCTATGGTGACGTCTGCGCGACGGCCACACAGATCCAAACTTCCCTTCTGTTCAAATGCATCCTACGTTCTAGTTCTACTTTCTACATTCTACGTTCTACATCTACAATCTACTTCTACATTCTACTTCTACTTCTACATTTAGACTGTACTTCTACATTCTACGTTCTACTAAGAACGAGCGAAAGAATTCTCACTCTGCTTGCCAGCCAGCTTGCTGGAGGTGGTCTTCATCTTGATCTCGTTGCCGGCGATCTCGTCGTAGATCTGGGACAGGTAGTCCTCCGGGAGGTCCTTGCTGTCGTTGATGCCCCGGTTCATGCGGATGTACTGCTCCTTGGTCATCTTGGTCTTCACCTTGGAGGGGAGGGGGGGGACGGGGAGGGCATGCCCGGGGCAGGCAGGGCGTGAGAGCGGCGGCCAGAGACGGCGTAACGCGGACCGCCCGACGACCGCCTTCCGACGCCGACGGGGGTGGTGCCACTGCGGCGTGGCGTACCCCGCTCTCACTAGCGGGTTACTCCGGCGGACTCCATAACACCGAGTTATTGCATACCATGGTTCTAAGATGCCTCCGGTTCGGATACGCCGACGGCCCAAGAAATGCACGGCGCGGCCGGTCGTAATGTTTCACGCACTGTAGTCCTTAGATGCCTCCAGTCTGGAAACACCGCCGTTATCTGCGCTACAGTTACCGAGAGCTATAGGAGCACAAAATGTGGTGATTCGCAACGCCACATTATCGCGTACCACAGTCCTTGTATGTCTGCACTTCTTAGGCGGAGACCGCAGCAACCCTTTCCTGCGACAGTTGGCCGTCAAAAAGGGGGGGGGGGGGGGGGGAAAGCTTTCTGACGTGAAATCTTTCAATTTATTTTTAAGACTTAGTTATAACAAACACACACCGATTGTGCATTCAGATGGCACTACACGAGACACTCTCAGTGGCTGCTTGCTCGAATTATTTGACCTCGTCGCCTACGCGATGCCGCAACAAATGGCAGCACCTCGCGCGCTTCGACGATCTGGGACGCATTTCAGGTGACACCGACGTAGGTGTCGGCCATCGACGCCGTCTGTCTTGGAACACCAGAAATGCCGCAAAGCCTTTTTGAAAGCTCGGCGAGATTTTGATTTAAGTGTGGACGTCTGCCTAGTTTTCCCAAAGGGGGTCTCGGCCGACGCCTTTGACAGTTCGGACCGTCCCAAGGGCAGGCTCTCCCATACTGCGACGGGAACGTTTCCGACCAGAGACATCTAGGGGTTGAGTCGTCTACTAATCTACGACGTTCTGTCCTAAACATTTCCAGACGTTAACACAACAAACTCCACATCTGCGGCGTCCGAAAACCGTGCGGATATTTTAGCCCTTTTCAAAGGTGCGACGTAGCCCGACTGTAAACGAGCACGTAGAGCGTCAAACAACTTCTATAGAACTAGACGTCTCGTGCGATTTATACTCGGGCTACAAACATAAAACGAGTGTGGCGTACGACGCAGAGAAAATTCGACCCCTACCTGGGGACTGTGAAGATCCGTCGTGAGCATGATGATGGAGTACGCCAGGACATAAGCAGTGTCTGCGCTGGCAAACAGGCCGTTGCTGGGAAAGAGAAAACATGCAGGAAGTCAATACACACATAAAGCTTACTGTGTAATTCCCCCCCCCGCCCTGCATCTTGCGTGCACTATCACTTGAAACTCAATACCTTTAAAGACAAAATCTGAGGGATCAAAATATCAAAGCTTGCATGCATGCAAATCCAGTTCATGCACCAGGTGCACACAACACATGTACAAATTTCGGAGAAAAATTAACCACGTGGAAAGTTGTACGTCATAAAATTGGAACGATTTTTTTTTTTTTTTGCACCTGACAAAACTAGCAAGTTTGTCAAGTAATCTGTAAGCATTCTGCTCAAAGAATGCATTGTCTTAATTTAAAATGAGCAGCCCCTTTACAAACAAAGCCCCTGGTCCACTTTCCCATGGAGCACTGCACCAAAGAAGAGGCCGCTTTAATGTTTCCATATAAGAATACATCTTACACTCCGAAACTCAGCAGATACAAAATTAACCGAAAATCGCACTCCTGGCTAGTAATTTCTTGAATCCCAGAAAGGAATAACCCCTGGACTTTCCCACGCTCTGTCCGTACAAAGCAAAAAGATGGAGAGACCTTGTTCCTAAAAGTATAGATCAAAACTGAGCAAATACTGTATGCCCTGCAACTAAATTACCGTAAAATGCCGAGCGCACGCCCATGTTGCAATAAGTGCTCACGTCCTACCTTCAAAACATTCTAAAAATAAGCAAAGGATACCGATTTTCCGCACTATAAAGTTTGTCCTTAGATGGTCCACAGCTTGTGCCTAGTCCGCACCTAGTGCCTAATCCGTGCATACAAATTCTCGTACACGACGCACCTCGACAAATGCCCGCTTCCCTAGCTCACAAAGAAGGTTGTACGTACAAAAATCATCATTCATACACTCTACCGTTCGTAAAATGTCTCTTCTCGTCGTAACGAATGATCTAGAAAAGACCAATCATTGTATAGTCTGCTCTCGTAGATAGTCCGCACCGCATACAATTTCAACTTTTAACGTGTATAATCCGCAGACTATAGTCCGGGAAACACGGCGTATGATACGCCCTCCCCAGCTAACTTCTGAGCCCGCCAGGCTCACCGAGGTGCTTCCCCTGCTTCCCCGAGAGCATTTGAAAGCGAGAACCAAGCGCCCGATGCAGACGTTCCGCAGTTTAACGCGTTCAACATGCAGTAGAAATGGAGGCAGCTGGCTTTAGATCTATCTACTAATCCTTCCTACCAGAGATTGGCATTCCGACGTCCCTGTGCCCTCCCGTACCTCCTCTCTCTCGGTTTCTCGGTGCATACTGTTCCGTCGGATCAAACGAGGTCCTACCCTACCGTGTCCACCTTACACTTTTCTGCTCTCAAACCTAACAAGCGACCGTTCACGTTTCAATGCGAAAGCATTAACTGTCTCATGGAGCGGGCTGACGTCATCAGCTTTGAAACCACGCCAAACGGCTCTTAAATCCTTCTCCAAGTCAAGCCAGCTCCCCTTCGCCGGTTAGCCATGGCACCTTTTACACCGCTTCGATCCCATTGGCTAGCGCGTGTCGACCAGGATCCCATTCGCCGGACACGCAGCGCCATGGGGTGGCCAGTCGTTGAAACTGACGCTGCGCGTCAGTTTCAAAGACGGGCCACCTCATGGCGCTGCGTGTCCGTCAGCGCCAGTCAGCGCTCCAACACGCGTGTTCCCCTTCTTGTTTCATTTTCGTCCTTCTTGTTCAGCTCGCTTGCACCTTTGCATTTAACTGCATTATAATAATAATGTACATGCTTTCGCATTCACAACTCATAAGAAGTGCTTAGGTGTACCTCAATCTTTTTTAAAGCAATAGCTTTACGGGATTTCAGTGTTGGCGTTGGTAGTTGTCTGTCGTCGCGGCGGAGACAGAAAAAACCCCTATTCTCTCCCCTCATGGCGCGAGGACAGAGAAGTCGGGCGTTCCCACTGGCTGCACTGCACAAAGAGGTGAGAGAGGGGTTTGATAATGTGGATGCTTGGGCTAGTCGGTAATTCATGCTTGGATGAAACAGCGCGGATATAGAGTCACACTCACAGGCGCACAAGAAGGAAAAGGAAACAGCGCTGCGAGTCTGTTTCTTTCTTGTGTGCCTGTGAGTGTGACTTTATATCCGCGCTGTTTCATCCGAGAGGGGAGCCCCAACAACCCGCCAATAACGGCGCGACGACGAGGAAACGTCAGCGGAACGTCTTTCCCGGTTGTCTGCCAACGATAACTTCAAAATGGCCGTTTTCGAACACCACTCTCATCGTACGAGATCGCATTTCGCCAGTATTTAGTTGCTACGCGTAATGCGGGAGGGTTTTAGAAACGTCTACAGCATTCGATTTCGCCATGACGTCTCTACTCCTTGAACTCGGCTTAGAATGTAAAATATGTTCTGCCAAAACTCCTCACCTTGCACTGCGTGCATGCGTCCCCCCCCTTCCCCTTCTTCTTCTCCCCCCCCCCCCCCTCCACCCCCGCTCACCGGCAAACTTCACCCCCCCCCCCTGCACTTTCGCCACTCAACAACGCTAGGAAAAGCTGCGCCTTTGCTCGCGTCTGCGCAGGTTTTTCATCGATGTGTGAAGATGTGAAAGCAGGTAGCTGTAGCGTGTGTTTGTGCAATGCAGGCAAAATGGAGTCGTCACGGGCCGTCTTCGGGTATGAGACGACACCGTTTTGCCCACATTGCACGAATGTGCTACAGCTATCGCTTTCACTTCTTTGCAAATTATGGGCGAAAAAGGTACCGTTTTTTTCCCTATCATATCCAAATTATGCGTGGACGCCCGCTCGGTATTTTACGGTCCGTTGGAGATACGTGAGAAAAGAACGACGAAAGGCCCGCTCACTTCGGATTGGTCTCGCAATAGCGGGCGGCAAACTTCTCCATAAGCCTGTCGATCTTCTGGGCCTCCCCCGGAAGCCGGAAGCCCTCGAGGAAGCCGCGGAGTGCCGACACAAAGTCCTTCTCGGCAAAGTCCATCTGGTCTACGTACGCACACATCACCTCCTTGTTCAGCCTGCAGCAGGAAGGAAAGAAGGAGCCTTAGCACAACGAGAACACATTCACAGCTCCGCAGCGGTTGGAGCAACAAACGGTTTACACAGCACACGCCGGTGGTTTTTGGGTTTGCAGTTGATAATGGACCGACGTAGCGATGCAGGCGAGTTGGTTATGCATGTTGAAAAGTAGTGAAAGCGCACAATAAAGACGAATACGAAGACGGAGAGGCAAATGTGCCTAGTCATTGCTGACTAGTCACATTTGTAATATTTGTGGCTTTTGCTGTTTCTATTTTGCTGTTTCTATTTTCCAATAAGAATTCAGTTGATAGTCAGCGCTCGTCCTGTTTGCCTCTCCGTCTTCGTATTCGTCTTTATTGTGCGCTTTCACTACTTTTCAACATGATAATGGACATTTGCCGATGGTATGCCAGCTTTACAAAGTTGGAAATAAGTGAAACAGTGAATAGTATAACAATGATGGCAATGCTCCCCAATAATAGAAAGTGGGCAGAAATTGTTGCGACGACCCAGTTAAATACGAAGGTGGAGGAAGAGACCGTTAGGGCGCAATAATGTCAGGCGCACAGGCACGAGCATGCAGTTTTGAAAAAAAAAAACTTGGCCACAACGTAAAACCTTCGTGAAAAGAAGTGCTGTGTACCTTGCGGCCAGAGGATATTCGACAACAATCAGCAGATTGTACTGTCACATAGTGTAGAATACTGGGCGAGTGTCCTTTAAGGGAATTGAAGTTTATTTTTAGAGCTACCTGAATGAAATTTTCAGGGTACGTTCGCAACATATATATACTAAAACCAACTGTTCATTTTTATAAAGCTATGCCTAGTAATTCTCAAAATAAATTTTGTTTTTCAGAATGGTTTATTTTTTTTTTATTTTTATCACAGGCTGCAGAACATGCGAAACATAGTGTGAATGTGAAATTTGTTATAACCATTCCTGAACAGGCACTCCAGGGCATGACAAAGCCCTTTTTATTAATTGATTTGCAAAAATATTTTAACGCAACATATTTAATGTTGTTGGTCATATTCTCATCCATCGAATTTAATTTGCACATTATAAATTTTTAACACAATTTTAGGAAAAAGAAGACTGTCACGCCCTCACAGTTCGTTAGAAAGAGGACAAACAAAACTGCATGCGAATCCATTAAACAGTTCCCGAGATATCGCTGGGACAAGGCCAATGCCATCGCACACACATTTTCAGCATTGAGCCCGGTTCACAAGACGCAATTCTGCTCGCGATTTTTATTGTCGCGCGGCAAACAAGCCTGTGGACACAACGTTCATACACACAAGCTGCCTTCCACTGCTTTTATTCATTTGCTTTCTCTCGAGCGAGGAACGTTACAACCGAAAACCAGAAACAACACAAGCAGGATTGCGCCACGTGAAACGATTTTACCCCACGAAGTAGCTGGGAGCGTCCTTGCGCACTTTCTTCTTGTTCCGCTTTTCTGTTTTTGCTCTGTGTGGACGGCCGATGACATAAAAAGATCACAATCGGAAGTGGCGACGCAATGAGCATATGTGGCCCACCGCACAGAGGCGGGCCGCCGATGCTGCTTCCGATGGTCGCCATGCGAGGAAACTTGCATGGACCATTTCTGTGCATTGAATGCGCGCACCGTCTCATACTTCATTCCCCATTTCATGCGCGGTTACGGAACCCATGGGCAAAGTACGCGAAACTTCTAAAACAACACAGTGGTGCAAACGATCGTAAAGATGGCGAAAAGCGAAGCGGAGTCGACAAAGCACGGGAGCAAGCAGCCGTAGCAGATGACGCGAGCCCGCGGAGGCACGGTAGCCATTGCAGCCAAGGGAAAACGCGCGTCTTGGCCAATGGTAGTCGCAGCTCCTTTAAGCGCGCGTTTTGGCCAATCACGGCTTCGCATAGCGAGGCCGTGACTGTGCAGCAGACACAATTTTGAAGTGCAGCGAAAAGAGGGAAAAAAAACTCCGCTTCAAGATAAGACAAAGATGACGGCCGTCTGCCAAGTTAAACGGGAGCGGCAATTGCTCAAAATCCGACTCGGTTTTGCAGCTTCGATGCGATTTGGGTGTCCGCCGAGACCTTGTAAATACATTTTTAAAGATATTTTCTCAGTGAATTAGGTGCTGATAATTACAGAGGAGGTAGTTTATGAAATATAGAACCCAAAAAATTAGTTTTCTAAAATTGACTTTTTCACAATTTTTTGGTTTTTAAGGTTCATGTCCCCCCCCCCCCTTAAACACCAAAAATAAAATATGAGATAACTATACAGCTAGGATGCATTGTATGTTTCTATATTTCTGCTAGATTTGTTTTGAAAATGGTGCGATAGTTTCGTGGATAAATCAATATATACGCGGGACCCTCACATTTGCCCCATTCGAAAATGCCGCCGTGGTTGTTGGGTTAATGACGTCATCCATTCGACACGCAGCGTCCCTCTGCACGCCCTCACAGACTTGGCTCTCTAGGCACCTCGAGCTTCAGCATCCTCGCTTACCTTCTGCGTTTCGAGCATGCGCTTCGTGACGATTACATCTACGGCATCACTCGCTTCGTCGAAGTCTTCGACACTGATCGCACCAGCGGTGAGAGTGATTGTTATCGAGATGTTGGAAGCCGGTCATTTCGATTGCGACCTGCTCCAGCGACGGGTCACGGACGAACTTGACGTGGTCGCCATCGTCCGTGACGATCTCGCAGGTGCATGCAGGGTGAAAGTTCAAAGGGATGGGGGCAAGAGCGACAGTAGCGTTGGAGTAGCCGAGTTGCGCCCGAGATTTTGATCGTACTATGGCAAGGCGAGCTTGGGCGATCATAAGGGCA
The DNA here is from genome assembly GCA_013358835.2 of Ixodes persulcatus. Classification (NCBI taxonomy): domain Eukaryota; kingdom Metazoa; phylum Arthropoda; class Arachnida; order Ixodida; family Ixodidae; genus Ixodes; species Ixodes persulcatus. The sequence continues at coordinate 625,495 of JABSTQ010011535.1, forward strand.
CCTAAAATGAGTGGGTGCTCATGATCACGTGGTTTATGGGCACCACAGTGCAACAAACTTAGGCAGTGTTGCCTGGTCGCCAGATGAAAATGAGCAAAATTTACAAATTAATTATTGCAATTACTAGAGCTCTAAAAATCGGAAAACTTGATGAATATAGGTACTATGTAGCCTACAAGCATTCCGTTTCTAGAATAATCTACACATTTTATTTTCGTGCCTTAACCCCTTTAAAGGGGCCCTGCAACGACTTTTTTACAGTTTTTTTAATTTGCACCGAACCTGAGCGCACTGACCGTAGTGACTTAATAAACTTTTTCTTTTCTCGAAATTCGCTTTATTTTAAAAGATATACCATACCTGCCAACCTGTGGACTTTCAAATTCGTAAAACTCGCGCGGCCGGGGGGGGGGGGGGTCACACGAAGCGATGTGCAGCTTAATGTCCGCCTTGCCACCGTGCGAAACGCTTACATCACATGTGCACGTGCTACAGAATCGCAACTTCTCTCCCACTTTTGGACGGCACGAAGCACGGGAATTCCAACGTGTAGGACTTCAGGAACACCAGAAAGTACCTCTTTTGAGGTTTCAAGTTCGCCATATCGCCGCGAAGCTACCGCGACCAGGGGAATGTTACGATTTCACGTGCAACAAACACAGAAGCCCCACTTCTCGCCTCAATACTGGCCGAAACAGAGAGGCCCAACCACGACTGAACACGGCGAACCAACGTGCGCCGCCGAACACACGAACAAAGGCTCTGGACTTTGGATTGGTTTTGGACGTTTTGGATCCGTGGCCACCGGATAGACTGATAGTAAGAAACACGACGCTGCCGTGGACGGTAGCTATCGCCCTCTTGTGGCGGTGCAAAGTACTGCCAGCAACGGTTTTACAAAAAAATGTAAAAAAAAAAGTTAAATTTTTTTATATACCGTATTTACTCGCAGAATGAACGCACTTTTTTTCCCGAAAAATCGATGCAAAGTTAGGGGGGGCGTTCATTACGCGAAGTAAAATTTTTGCGTCCGTATTTACTCCCATAATGAACGGTACTTTTATCCCGAAAAATCGACTTAACTTCTTATCTCTTTGCGCGCGGCGCCGCGCGACTCCAAACCTAAACTGCGATGCGCAAAAAAGAAAAAAGAAAAATGCTTCTCCATGTTTTTTTTTTCTTCTTGCTTCCGTGTTTTCTTTTTCCCGCCTTTCGCAAGTTGTTTTGTTTGCCCACGCTGCCCATGCATTCGCGACCTCAGTGTACCAGGATAGAAAAGTGCGTTCATTTCGAGGGCTTCTCACTTCTCTTTCCGATGTGCGAGGAGGAGGCGAGGGCAGGATGCCTTCATTATGTGCGCTTTGCTTAGGCAAGGGCTTCTCCGTTTTTCTTTTTCTTTCAATCTCCTTGCGGGCGACGCGCAACCCCGAAACCAAACTGCGCTGTGCAAAAAAAGAAAAGAAAAAAAAGCTCCTCTTTATGTTTTTTTCTTTTCTCCTGGTTCTGTGGATTTTTTTTTTTTTTTGCCGCCTTTCGCAATTTGTTTTGTTTCGCTTTGCTTAGGCGAGGGCTTCTCGGCTTCTCTTTCTTATCTCCTTGCGCGCGGCGCGCGACCCAAAGTCCAGACTGCGCTGTGCAAGAAGAAAAAAAAGCTCCTCTCCATGTTTTTTTTCTTACTTCCGTTGGATCTTTTCTTTATTTTTTTAACGCCTTTTGCAAGGCGTTTTGTTCGCCGACTCTGCCCATGCATTCGCAACCTCGCTGCAAAAGGATAGAAAAGTGCCTTCATTTCGAGCGCGTGGGGGGGAAGGGGGTCAAAATTTTGGCGCCCGAGTTGGGGGTGCGTTTAATACGTGAGTGAAAAAAAAAGTCGAAATTTTGAGAGCCGACTTGGGGGGCGCGTTCATTAGGCGAGTGCGTTCATTGTGCGAGTAAATACGGTAGAGTCTTTTTCGTAAAATTTGAAGCAAGATTCGTAAAATCGTAAAAGTCAGTCCCAATTCGTACATTTTACGAAAACTTCGGAAGAGTTGGCAGGTATGGATATACCGTAAAGTTCCGAAAGAATGCCCGCCCCCGAGAGATCGCCCATCCCGTTTTTTTGGCTAAATATCTGTAACATAAAAATTCCGAAACATCGCCCACCCCCGATTCCCGTCGGACGTCACGCGATGTCCGACAGGAATCGCATCAACTGCGCCAATGAACTCGCGTCTGACAAGCGAGTTCATAGCAGGTTCCCACGCTTTTGTCCGCGCAAAGTGCGCGAGCGATATCGGCTCCCTAAACACGCGAGTTGTTCCCGCGTGTATGTTGCACCTTGAAATGCGAATCTGCTGCGTCAGCAATCTGCAGTATCCGTTCCCGCGACATAAAGTTTGTAGCGGATTCCCACGTTTTTGTCCGCAATCTGCGCCCACGATCTCAATTCCACGCGAGTTGGTCCCGCGAGTATATTGCACCGTGAAATACGATTCGGCTGCGTTCGTGACCTGCGGTCTTTGTACCCAAAACATACAAGTTTGTAGCAGATTCATGTGTTTTTGTACGCGATATCGGATCCTGTGACAGGCAAGTTTGTAGTGGGTCCCCGCGTGTTTATTGCACCATAAAACTTGCTTCTGCTGCGTCCGTGATTTGCGGTATTCGTTCCCGTGAGATGCGAGTTCTCGGCGGGTTTGCGCGGGTCCTTCGCACCGTGAAGTGCGAATCTGCTGCGTCTGCAACCTGCGGTATCCCTTTTCGTGGCACAGGAGTTTATAGCAAATTCCCACGTGTTTATCGCATCTTTAAACGCGAATTTGCGATGTCCGCGATCTGCCGTATCAGTTCCCGCGTCACGCGGTTTGTAGCCGGGGCCAGGGTGTTTATCATTAATTTTTGATAAGGTTTTGCTGTGGCGTCCCCAAACATAGCCCACCCCATGTTTTTCACCATTTATCCCTTCATTTTGGGTGGGCGTTCTTTCGGAACTTTACGGTAGGCTTATTAAAATTACAAAAACAAGCAAAAAATAACCTCCTTCATGACGTCCTTGGTCCTCTGTCCCCCCTTTTCCCGCGCCGGAGGATTTCCCTTCCTGCTGTGACTGAGGAATGTGGGGAGGGATGGGAAGACGGGGAAAGGAGGTGAGGCCGAGGAGAGAAGCTGCCAACACGGGGCAGCTCTCTCTCCTCGGCTGACATCAGGACCAAAAACGTAACTACCGTAAAATCCCGTAAGGGCGCCCTCCCCCGAGAGATCGCCCATCCCGTTTTTCTGACTAAATATCTGTAACATAAAAATTCCGAAACATCGCCCACCCCCCGATTCCCGTTGGACGTCAAGCGATGTCCGACGGGAATCGCACATCAACGGCGCGATCGGTGGTACCGGTGTGCCTCAGAAGCGAGTTCATAGCGGGTTCACGCGTCTTTGTCTGCGATCTGCGCGCGATATCGGCTTGCGTAACACGCTAGTTGTTTCCGCGTGTATATTGCATCGTGAAATGCGAATCTGCTGCGTTCGTGATTTGCGGTATCCGTTCCTGAGTTGTAGCGGATTCCCGTGTTTTTGTCCGCGATCTGCGCGCGCGATATCGATTTTTAGTTGTAAGTTACACGTGCGAGTTGTTCCCGCGTGTATATTGCATCGTGAAATGCGATTCTGTTGCGTCCGCGATCTGCAATACAGTCAAACCTCGATATATCGAACACGGATATATAGAATTATTGCCTATATCGAACGCTTTCTATATCACGCGGAAACTCGCATGCATTTTTTATTTTTTATTTCGAACGGGGTCGGGCATAAAATGGATATATCGAACTCCGCCACCCCAAACAGCCCGCGCTCTTTTGACAGGCGGCGAGCTTTCCCGCAACAGCAAACCTTGGCAACGTCTTCGCAACAGCCCGCGCTCTTTTGACAGGCGGCGAGCTTTCCCGCAACACCCCCGGTGTTGCGAGAAAGCTCGCCGCCTGTCAAAAGAGCGCGGGCTGTTTGGGGTGGCGGAGTTCGATATTTTAATTCAGCCTTCGAGTGCGAGATTTCCCAGCTCCCGCAAGCTGAGCGGCACGGCGGCGCGCCGTAGCAGACGACACGCGGCTGCTCCCGCCTCTGCGGTCGGTCGGCACGCATGTGCCGCCTGTCGGCGCTTCGCGGAGCGCGACGGCCACGCGCTTTTAACAAGTTTTTGACGAGTTTTTGATGTGATTTAATATATCGAATTCTGGCTATATCGAACTATTTCGCCATCACCGCGCAGTTCGATATATTGAGGTTCGACTGTATTTGTTTCTGTGACATGCGAGTTTGTAGCATATTCCCGTGCTTTTGACCGCGATCTGCGCGCGCAGTATCGGTTTCCGTGACAGGCAAGATTGTAGCGTGTTCCCGCATTTTTATTGCACCATGAAACTTGAATCTGCTGCGCCCCCGATCTGCGGTATCCGTTCCCGTGACATGCAAGTTCTCGGCGGGTTTCTGCGAGTCCTTCGCACCGTGAAACGCGAATCTGCTGCGTTGGCCACTTGCGGTATCCTTTCTCATGTCACAAGAGTTTGTAGGGAATTCCCGCGTGTTTATTGCATCGTGAAACGCAAATTTGCCGTGTCCGCGATCTGCGGTATAAGTTCCCATGTCACATAGTTTGTAGTAGCGGGTGCCCCGGCGCTTATCATTAATTTTTTATAAAGTTTTGCTGTGGCATCCCCAAAGATAGCCCACCCCATGTTTTTCACCATTTATCTCTTCATTTTGGGTGGGCGTCCTTACGGAATTTTACGGTATTTCGTCACATGCCGTGCACGTCCAACACCACGGGGCGCTTCCGTAGGAGGAGGAGAAGGTGTCCGCGTCATCCGGTTAAAATATGACGCACTGATATTTAGTTACTCTCTCCGTGACCACTGGGTTGCCCAAACCACGAGAGGCGTGGAAACCACAAAAAAGGTAGACGTTTAAATAGGATTGCAAGGCCCCTTTAAGAAGAAAATATTGTAAGCAACTCATGAAACAAATAAACTCACTTCTCGTTTTCTCCCAGGAAATCACCAATCTGGTTCTGCAAAGAAGAAGAAAACGAAACATCAGCATGTCTACTTTCCCAAGAAGAACAAACAGCATTTGTAGCCACTTGCGAGCATTTTATTGCTCTACGATCTACCGTTAATGGTGGCTAAAACTAACTGCCCTGCTATAGTTGCTATTGAAACTCAATGACCCCGCAGAAGACATCAAAATAGATCTAAGATGTAGATCATCTCGAGACTCGCTTGAACAAAGTAATACAAGAATCCTGGGGTCAAGGAAGAGCTCAATGATAGAGGTGTAGACATGTCGCATCGGCAGATTCAATGTATTAGTGCATGGATGTCTGCAGGACAAGAGAGAGGACGAAACTAGATCCACAGCTCTTTGCATGATATATGAACTAGTGAATCTTTTCCTGTCCTGACGCTCGAGGTTCCGCAGGTGCTCCGAAATAGGCCCGTTTCTCTCGGCCAGGGGGCGCACAGTATCCGAAAGAGGCAACCACGAAAAAGGCGCCTCCGCTAGCGTCCGCGAGAGGCATCCATTTAATGCTGGCATGAAGCGGTGTCCTAGCGTCCCATCGTGCTCGATCCACGGGCGTAAACTAGCCTCTCTCGGCGTCTGGCCACAGGCACTAACAGAGCGATTGAAAGGATGCGGTGCGATGCATAACGGAAACGCGACCTAAAATATCTAAATTCGGTCGCCAGGGGGTGCTGCCCGAAACTTGAGAGCTAGAGGTCTATGAAAAAAGGTTGTAATCATGCCGAAGACCCACCTTGTCGAGCCGCTCGTCGATGTGAAAGAACTCTGCGACGTCCCAGGGCTGTGGGCCCACCAGGCCGTGCTCCTGGAGGAACTGGAGGCCCCTCTTGGGCTTGCGGTTGAACAGGTCGATGCCCTGCTCCATGATCTCCTTCTGCTGCTTAAGCACCTCCAGCTGCTCTGGGATGTTAGAGCTGCTCACCGAGTTGAGGGAGTTGGATGAGCCCCCGTGGCTCACCAGGCTCCGGTCCTCCTCCTAAGGAGAAAGGGAAAACGCACTGTCACGGCCGGTCGGACATCGGCGTGCTCCGACGCGGCACACCTGCCGTTTTGGCGCTTGACGGTCATCACGTGGCCACCGTCACACCGATGACGTCTTGTGACCACCGTCATGCTAACGACGTCATGTGACCACTGTCATGCCGATGATGACGTGCGACCACAGTCCAGCTGATGACCTCGTGTGACTACAGTCACACCAATGACATCATGTGACCGCCGTCATGACATCACGTGACCACCATCAATAACATCATGAAACTGCCGTCAGCGACATGTTTGTGTGACCGCCGTCATGTTGATGACATCATGTGACCACAGTCACATCGACAATATCATGCGACTGCTTTCATGCTGAAGACGTCACGTGACCACCGTTATGCTGAAGATGTCACGTGACCACCGTCATGCCGATGATGCCATGTGACCACCGTCACGCTGATAAAATCATGAGACCACCCTCATGCTGATGACATCCCATAACCACAGTCATGCTATGACCATCGTCATGCTGACGACATCATGGGACCACCATCCAGCTAATGACAGCATGTGCTCCGAGTCTACTAGGTTTAGTGGAAAATATTGTATATATACTGTATTTACTCGCATAATAAACACACTTTTTATCCCGTAAAATTGACACATATTTGGGGGAGGGCATTCATTACAAGGGGGAAAATTTTTTGCATTTACACACTTCGTGCAAATGTCATATTAGGTGCCAAAATGACACGGCAAGGTACTGTGGCACGTCTCCAGTGATGGAGGAACACCCACGGCTGGTCGGGGGCGCGCCACAGTAACCATGATTTATAAATTACAAACCTTTTTAGGGCGCTATCGGGGTGTCTTTTGCCGAACGAAAGGCGCCTACGAAGCTCACTCAGCACGAAAAGCAACGCGACCGCAACCGTTCTTCAGCGATATATATTGCTAGTATCCCGCGGCACGCTCAGGTATATCCGCGACTATGCGTATAAGAACTCTTACAAAGTCCAACCGCCGACCCCCGAAGCCCGCTCGCATGGATCAAGTTACGTTCACGGAGAGGCTACCAGACGCTCTCAGCCTACGGCGCAGCGCACACCTCGCTGCTGCGCCGTTCTGTTACGGATTAAATAAACGCATTTACCCGGAGTATGTGAAATTAGGCCTAACCACTTTCACGATTTCACTGTCCGAAAGCGAACCACAGACGGCGGCTTGTTTGTTGACATCAATGCATCCGATAGGTGAAGAATGTCCGGGGCTCAGCAATTCCTCGACCAAAGCTTCGTCAAGTGTGCGCGACACTCGGTTTCACGGTTGATCACTTCCGCAACTACGCACTCGCGGCCATTACGAGAGCGGCTTGGCTTGGCTTGACTTCGCCTGACCGCTTGGCGGCAAAAGAAAACTGGCTTTGTGGCTTGCTAAATTGGATGCAATTCGAGACTCGCGGATCCGAAAATTGGAGGTGCGTTTATTACAGGAGGGAAAAAAAAAGTTCAAATATTGATGCCCATTGTGGGGGGAGCGTTCATTATGCGAGTGCGTTTATTGTGCGAGTAAATACGGTATGACATAACCATAACAACACCTCAGTCCTTACTCTGCATAGTTCCAACTTCGTGGTTTTTTAACTGGCAGTAGCTCGCGCCAACTAGCCGCTAACTTAGAAGCGACTCACCTCCGTTGCATCGACGTTGCCCACACTGCCCGAGACGCCGACGCTGCCGCCGCCACTGCCGGGGCCGGCCGCGGCGGCGCTCCCGGGATTGGCGTACAGGTCCTTGCTCCACTCGAGCATGCACTTGAGAACCGACACGAGGCACTCGAGGCCCTTGACCCGCATGGACTTCTCTTGATGGGCCGTGGCCCCCAGCTCCAGGGCCTGCCGTCCCTGTGCAATCTTGGACAGGTCATTCACCAGCCGCTCGAAGATGTTGGCCGCGTTCAGGTCGCAGTCGTAGTTCACATAGATGTCAACCACGCTTTGGGCGTCTGCGCAGATGCGTGTCAGCACCTGCGTGCAATTCGCAGGGCGTTGTCGGTGGCACCGAGCGAGAGCCTAGATTTTAGACAAGGAAGCAACCAAGGGGAACATCTGCAATCTAATGGCAGACACCTCCTGCACTGATTGGTTGCCACAGACGGCCCCAACGTCTCGATACTTTTTTACTGTCTCGAATGTTCGAGGACAAGGAGAAAGGACACGTGGAACTGCACGGCGGAATAAGTGCGCAATCGATCGGCTGGCAGACGCGAGCGCCTGTGATTGCCGCGATCAATTCGAGGGAAGGGAAGAAGGTTAACGACACTTCCAGTTCGAAGTTCTCCAAAAAAGGCAAGGGGTGCACGATTCCGCCATCTATGTCATTGATTCGGGAGGGAGTTTCAAATCGGGCTTTTTAAAAACATTGTTTTTTTTCTCTGTAAGTATGCCACTCCCAATATTAAAATATTTAGGATGATCCCTAGAGATAACTTCTAGTCATTCGCGACAATAAAAATAATTTTGATGCTGGGCTTGTTGGTGGCCCTTTAAAGGGATACTGCAACGAAATTTCGGCACTTATTTCTTTGTCTATTTGTGTTCAATGGAGCATTTTCACATCAGACACACCAATCTCTCGTTGAAAAAAACACGAAAAGGAATTTTAAAACGAATTAGACGGTTAGCAAAGAGCACCTGGTGGATGTCGCTAACGCCTCGTTTGTAATGCCCGTCTAGGAACCTTGACAGGTAGTGACGGTAACTGTCTCGCCTCCGGCCACCACGAGAGAAGAGCTGAAGGAGGAACTCCCCTCTTCCCGAGAATCTCCTTTACGAGTCCCAGAAGTCGCTATTGTCCTTCTACAAGATTATAGAAGATTAACCCGCCACTCAAAATTCGTACAAAAGCAGGCGCTTCGGTGGCTGGAACACAACATCCTCTCGACGTTAACACCGCCACAGCTTTGCTCGTCCCGAAACGAACTACGTCACGATTGCGGGAGATGTCACGTGCTCTCTGCTGGCTGCTCTCCGAGCGCTTGCCAAAGTGGGCCGTTTATAACGAAAAACACAGCCACCAGACTCAAAATAGAAACGTGCGATTGTCATTTACGGATATTGTGGATCATACTCAACCTATTTTTGAACACGACGGGTATATTTCGAATTTCGCTGAAGTATCCCTTTAAGGGCTTGCATGTACTGCCGCGTGGCAAGGGTGAAAATGAGAGTTGAGATAGTGCAAAACAGATGCGCTCCACATTTCCTCCACTTCCTCACACTTTGTATTGCAAATGCGGTGCATAAACCACGTGATCCAGGTCGATCCTTTCAAAACCGCTCTGTAATATAGGCGCACTATCAAGAAGACGTTCCAGTGGCACTCTTAATTAAAACTGGTTCAGACATTTGTATTCAAGTACTCAAGTTCGAGGTTATGACTACTTTGGACGATATGGCTTCATGTGGCAACCTACTGTAAAATCACGATTGAAAACCCATTTACAATGAAGAGAAAAATGGTTAAAAATCCTGGGTAGGCAACCACGAGGATGCGAAGGCAAAAACTTTATCAAAAGTAAGCAATAAACACAGGGGCATCTTTTATAAAAAAAGTCTGATTGCACGCTACGCGTGCGATTGATGGCTGCCCTTGGAGCTGGCACTTTCTTCGGTGTGCACTCTGTGGCAGCAAAGCAGACTGCACGTATCATGAAGTCCCCGGGCCAGGCCGCAAAAGAAAGCCAGTTGCCATTACTACACGGCGGCCAACCGGCAGTTCAAGCACCAGCTCACAAACAATCTGTCCGATGCGGTGTGTAGTGCGTGTGACAAATTGCGGTTTCGGGCGGACAGGAATAAAGGTACTATTCTAAATGCTACGCATTCACCTTTGGAAAATGCCACAAAGTCGGTCAATATTTACCTTGTCTTATAATTTTCTTTGTATCATACTGTCGTTCTTGCCTGCCCCCTCCTGTTGTGACGCCCTTAAGGGTATGAAAACGAAATTTTAGGGCTCATTTTATTGCTTAGGCATATGCCACGTCGCATCAGCACTTGAGAAACATCAGTCTTTTGTTTGTAAATGCAAGAAAAGTAATTTTAAAATGAATAATATGATTTCCCACTTGCACCTGGTAATTATGTGGCCGAAACTTTGTTGGGCGATAGTGACGTTGCTTCTCCCGCAGTGGCGCCACCCTCGGCAGTACACCTTACTCATCCGTGAACGCAATGATGCATTCACACTGCTTTGCACAACGTGCGATTGTTTTGGTACCGTTGAGTTGTTTCTGTGTTTATTCATCACGTTTGCATGCAGGATAACGTGCTATTGCGCGGCAGAGGGTTGCGGCAACAGCGTGCTGAACTGCTAGACGCCAACCCACAAGTTTCCGAACAAGGAGAAATTCCGAAGCGGGTGGATCTGTCTCGCGCGTCCGTCGTCTATCGGGCGCCGGTGAAAACCGATTACTTGTATGTGGTGATCATTTCCGCGAAGAGGACTATGAAAGGCGACCCGCTGCTCTAATAAATAAATGATATGAAACGGCAACTACCATATAAACTCGTGTAAGGGCCGCACTATTTTTCCCCCATTTGAGGGCAAATTTTCGAGGTGCGGCCCATACACGGATAAAAAAAAAAATCTGTATCCACATTTTGAAATGAACGTACATGAGCGCGCTCGGCTGCACTGGTCGGAAACGCCTTCGCTCCGGAATCCGGACTCAGTCGTCAGTCGGATTTAATTAATTTACAAACTGCGCAATACGCATCTTTTTTCTTTTTTTTGTCATACTTGATAGCATGCGCGGCAACTTTCGACTTGAATCCCGTATGACTGTTGAAGTGGTACTTGCCCATAACTCTGAGATTGCGCGAAAAGGCAGACAAATCAAGACGGCAGACAAATCACGACGCTTTGATACAAATCGAAGAACAAAAGGAAACCTCCCCAGAGCGTACAGTGGCGTTCGGAAACCTAAGTGCACGCGCGAGCCGAGCCCGCTGAATCCCCATTCCTAGCGCTTACCACGGAACCTGACATATCGTTCATCTTTTCTCAATGCCTTGCCGCAACATAAATGCATCCCGACAGTGCGGCCGACCACGATCGAGGTCGACAGCCATTTTGCCATGCGGTGATACGGATGAGTGGAGAGCAAATATCGGGGATGCGGACGCGTGCCGCTACGTGCTCAGGCGGTGGCTAGCGCCACCTAGTGAAATATATTCATAGAAACGTGGCATTACAGTCGGCGTGCCTCAAAAACAAGGGGGTGCGGCGCATACACGAATAATTTCTGTAATTTTTTTTTTTGCAATACTTTGCCCTAAATACGGGGGTGCGGCCCTTACACGGGTGCAACCCTTACACACAATTATACGGTAAACGCACAACAGTAAAGACCGACGCAAACTAAGGTCCCTCTAAAAGCACCCACACGGGCCGTCGGATCAACAAATAATTTCGACCGTCGAGGTTATGTGGCGCAAATTCGAATTAAGATCGGTGGAGCATCTTAGCACCCTGCCCACCTGGATGACCTTCCACTTGTGGCCGAAGGAGGAGCTGGACGTCTCTAGGATGTTGAGGAAGATCTCCTTGAAGAAGACCTCGATCTGCATCTTCAGGTGGGTCTTGAAGTTCTGGAGCAGCGCCAGGAAAATGGTCACCGAGATCTCGAAGACCTCGGGCACCGACGAGACACCGTTCTTGGACAGGGCCACGCACAGGTACTGCTTGATGGCGTTCACAAACATGTCGTTGGTGCGGAACACGGGCCCCGCGTTCTGCAGGATCAGCAGCAGCAGCTGCAGCGACAGCACCTTCGACCGCAGCTCGTGAGATCTGCCAGGAGAGGGCGACGTGCACGGCGTTAGAGTAAGGCCCCCTCATGTGCTGGTGTTTGACTTGCGACTGCTGCCAAACCCGCCAAAACACGAGGCCCCTGCCTCGTGCGGCCCTTGGGAGCAAGAGGCGGCGCAGCACTCTCTCGTGGCACGTGTTTCGCACCTTCGCGTAACAATGGTTGCCAAAACTCGTAAGAAACACAAAGCGTAAATTTTATCGAGGGGCTTTACTTTAGATGAGGAAAAAAAAAACAACCTTTCCGAAAGTTACGTGCAGGTCGTCGTTGAAATGCACCAGGACTTTGCATTGTCTTATACCGCCTAACTTTTCTTTATTAAACTGCTTATGAACTGGTGCAGAAATTCTAGGAGTATTTTTCGGCGACGTTCACTAAGTCTTCTATCACATTTTAAAACCAAATCGCACAACTGTCCGACTCAACTGTCTACTTCCTGCAGACGCGCCCTCCCATGACCAACTGGCAAGTTCCGTTGTGGCATTACTGCAATTATAATGTTTCTCTTACAATAAGGGTACAAACATAACAAGACCCTTTGTTAACTCAATTTGCCATTTAGAAGCTATCCTATCCAATTCGTTGGTCACATTACCTCCTTTGTGCATAATCAGTGCCAGCAGCCTTGAAGGTGGACGGGAACATTGCGGAACACTCTGACCATACATTTAATAAAACAAACCTTGGAACATCTCGCGGCAGCTTTACTGAGTAAAAAAGTAATTAAGTGGAGTTTGCCAATAATTTCATCCGGGCATCAGTTCTCGAACCGCTCCAGGCATCACAAGAACAACTGTCACCACCGCTGCACTCCACTTTGTTTCGAAGCAGCCGTAGGATGTTTCGCGTCTCCGCAGTCGTCGGCGTTTCCCGAGGCACCTCTCCAACATCACTTCGGGTTTACCTTGACCACACGCAAAGTCTATGATCGTAGCATTTGTGGCAGGAGCAACAACAGGAACGTCCGTATCGACAAACGTGACCGAAGCAAAGTTATCCTCGGTGGCTTCACCAACGTGCTTCTACACTGCTGAGATCATTGCAGCTCTAAAAATCGTGCACCGGCTCGGCAAGCATGCTCGCTAGAGAAAATCTGACATGCATAAAGCAGTTGGCGATCTTTCATGTTCGGGTCACGGGCGTGCTTTCTCCTGCATGAGAAACTTCTCAAACCCGTCCAATATGACTTGCTTCTTCTGCAAAACTGTGGACAATGTTGAACAACCGATGCCGGAACGCCGAATTCTTTGGCGATTTCGGACTTTCGGTAAACACTCTCACTCTCCCATACGAATGTACGCCATAGGCGCGCTCAAGCAGACATGCGCGTAGGGTGCTCCCGAAGGGATAATCTCATCCGGACTCACCGGGCTCCATCACTTCTTTGACCCGATTCCGAGAGGAGTCGGGCAGTGTCGGCCGCAGGTGCCGTGAGTAGCGTCGGGACGTGGACACTGCTCCCGCTATTCCCCGGCCGCGTCGTCGCGTCGGTGAATCAGAAGCGGCGCTCTGCGCGCTCTGCCCCCGTCACCCAATTGCTCCGTTTTCTGGTTTGCAGTTTTCCCAGTTTGCCCTTTGCCTTGGTGGAGAAGGGGGGAGGAAACGCAAGGGTCTCTGCGTATGTCCGTGTAGGCTTGCATGTTTTCGGCACCTCGGCCTTCGTACTAAACATTGTCGACCGCCAATATACTTCAAATAATCTGGTTCAAAATGTGTGCATTCCAGTCGGGACCACGTTGAACTTCGATGAAAGCTATAATTCGGAAAAAGCGATTTCGTTATGACGAGGGATTACTGTATGTATACAACAGGTGTGTGCCACCTGCTTATGTGGTTAAGAGGTATTCACGCGAGATACTGGCATGTGCGTGAGGTCAGTGATCACCAGAACCAGCAGGAATCCTTCCTCGACTCCGGCATTCACATGAACAGCGGGGAGCCGAGAGAGATGTCAGTGTTAGCAGACACATTTAGTGGCCTCACACTCGACGACGGGGCTCGATGTGCGCCGACGAGTAGAAATATGGAGGCGTACATGAACCGGCAATACGCAATGATGGCACCAGTGCTCAAGGTGCAAAAGACGACAAACCGCTTCCTGCTGAAAGAAAAATGCTTCTTGAATGGGTGGATGCAACACAAAGAAAGTGGAATCAAAAAACAGTTGTTTGTAGGAGCGGCTTGAGGACGGCATTGATGAATGTCGAATGCTCCTTCTGGTGTCTAGGATGACACGCCCGACATCGCAAGCTACAACAAGTTAGGAGATCCTGATGCCACCGCCGGTATTCCGCGGAGCAAAATTTGTAAAGTTGCCAGACACGCGAACAAAATACCGCCAACTGCAAAGAGATCCCACGCCAAGGCGGGGAGCGTATGTGCAGCCCGAGCAAAAGCTCCCCCATCCCCCTTGGATGTCAGCGCGACTCCATGGAAAAGTTTGATGTTGTTACCACATAATGCGCATCTTGGAGAGCAACGGGAGGTACATCCTCCCCCCCGTGTGAACACCCCTTTACAAACCGGGTGACGGACGAGAAAGCGTGAAGAGTTCGGCCAGAAACGCCGTTAAAGCGGCTCACCTCGGGTCCGGCTGTCCCTCGGGCAGGGGCTTCATGGACAGCTTGCAGAGCGATCTGAAGACAAGGAAGGCGTCCTTCTGCACCACGTGCGCAAAGTGGGCCTGCACCGCCGAGCCCCCCTCGCAGCTGGCCGCCATGCTCTCCTGCGAGCTGGCCCGGGCCAGCGTCGGGCCAACTGGCGTCGCCGGCGACGGACCGTCGCCCGAACCGGAGACCACCCGGTTCAGGATCTCCTGGAGGACCGTTGCCACCACCTCCTGGGAGGACTCGCCCCGATCGTCCAACGTGGCGCTGCTGCCGCCGACGGAATCGGCGTCGGCCTCCTGAGAGACGGCGTCTTCGGCGGGGTTGGCCGTCTCGGAGGAATGAGGGGGCGTCGGGGACGGCTCCCGAGCGGAGCTGCAAGCGGTATGTGGTCGTTTGCCACGACTCAAAACAGAATCAAACCCTGGCCGGTAAAAACATTGCTTGCCTCGATGCTACGAGTAAAGCCAACCGATGCACAGGATGCGTTGTGCGTTTGCACCTATCTCTTTGAATAGTCAATTTTGCTCATTAGGCCTTTGGAGCATTCTGTTAGAGATGTAGACGCAAACGCGCGACGCATTCTGCATAAGTTGGCCTTAGGACAAGTGTCTAGGTCATACACCTGCCACACAGGTAGTTAGTGCCCTTTACATAGAATAACATTACACGACTGGCGAGCCAGTGCACGACACTCCCGGCACGCCTAGCAGCTGGTTCGGCAGTGCTACAATAGTACTGCCAAACCTATCCCATCCATCTGAAACACCAAACCAAGCCCACGGTCAAGGCGGCAAAAAAGCCAAAATTGCAGCCTTTTGGCGGCCACTTAGATTTTTCGGACTAAAATAGCAAAAAAGTTTGATATATGCGGTAATTCGACAAAAGCGATAGAGCCAAAAAAACAGTATCAGCAGCCTTCAAGGTGGACGGGAACATTGCGCAACACTGACCGTATATTGAATCAAACAAACCTTGGTTATGGACTAAAATCACCTGGTGGGCTAGTTGGGTAAACATAGCTAAAAAATAGCGCAAGGACAACGGTCTTCCTTCGTTCTTCCTTCCGTCGTCCTTGCGATATTTTAGTGGTCTTGGTTATGAACATTTCGCGACGGCTTTACCAAGAAAAAAAATAATTAGGTGGAGTTTGCCGATAATTTTATCCGGGCGTCAGTTCCCCTCAACTGCTCCAGGCATCGCAAGAGCACTGTCACCGCCACTGCACCCCACCTTGTTTCGAAGCAGCCTTAGGATGCTTCTCGTCCCCGCAGTCGTGGGCGTTTTCCGAGGCGCCTCTTCGACGTCGCTTCGTATTTACCCCGGCCGCACGCAAGGTCTACGATCGCAGCATCCGTGGCAGGAGCAACAACGGGAATGTTCGCATCAACAAGCGTGAAGGAATAAAAGTTATCCTCGGGGGCTTTGCCAACATGTTTTCACACACACCTGCAGAGATCGTTGCAGCTATGGAAATTGTGCGCCGACTCGGCAAGCATGCTCGCGAGAGAAAATCTGACGTGCGTGAAGATCTTCCACCTTTGGGTCACGGGCACGCTTTCTCCTGCATGAGAAACTTCTCAAACCTGTCCAATATGCCTCACTTGTTCTGCAAAATGATGGACAGTGTCGAACAGCCGATGTCAGAATGTTGAATTCTTTGGCGATTTCGAACTTGGGCCGGCCACCTTCCTCAACCTCGCAGATCTAAGCGACTTTCGGTAAACACTCCCAATCTTCCACATGCACAGGCAGCAGGAGCGCCTGTGCAGGCGCGCGAGTCGGGGGCTCCCAAAGGGATAATCCCCTCCAGACTCCATCGCTCCCAACTGAGTCGGGCAGCGTCGGCCGCGGGCGCCGTGAGTAGCGTTGGAACGTTGACACTGCCCCCTGCTCGCGTCCCCACTTCGGCATCGGAAGCGGCGCTCTGCGAGCTCTGCGTGCTCTGCCCTCCGTCACCTGTTCACTCCGATTTCCCAGTTTGCCGTTTGTCTCGGTGGAGAAGGGGGAGGGAACGCAAGGGTCTCCGTGCACCTCCGTGTAGGCTTACGTGCTTTTGGCACCACAGCCTTCTTAATAAGCGTGGTCTGCTGCCAATACACTTAGAATAATCCGGTTAGAAATGCGTGAATTTTGGTCGGGAACTTGTTATGCTTCGATAAAAGCGATGATTCGAAAAATGTGATTTCGTTACGAGGGATTACCGTATTTTAGTCAGAAAAATCTAACTTTCGGACTGCAATCTGTCTGAAAAATTGGTCGTTAAGGGGACACTGACACCCCCCCAAAAATGTTTTTTAATTTTTTTGCCATGTGATGCATTATGGTGTCGGAAGACTACCCAATTAATATCTTGCTACAGAGTCACATATATTTTTAATAAAGCCGAAAAACGCAACTGCTCGAAACCGAAACCTCCGCACGGAGGTCGGAGAAATAGAGAGGATGAGGGAGAGCAGGAAGTCACGTAACTACACCCAACCGTGCGCTTTCTTTTTTTTCTTTTTCTTTTTTTCCGCGCACAGCAAACAAAGTGCTTTGCAGGAACCGTTCTCCGTGCGCTTCCTTTGCAGTTATGTTTGTTCCGCTCGCTATTCCGTACTTCAAGATGAGTTGTTTTGTACATTGAAGAGTTGGAAATGAGTAGTGAGTGCCCGTGGTGAATTCCCGTGATCGGCTCCGAAAACAATACCCCCAAGATGTTGCGTGAAGAGCTGCGTCACATGTCCTGCATCTGAAAGGGGCATTATGCGGCAGAGTCTGCACAAGTTTCCAGAAGATCAACAAGATTGGGATCAATGGCTGGCTGCAATTCCTGTAGAACAGTTACGGGCACCTTGGAAAGCGGACGCTACCCGATTCATATGCTCCTTGCATTTTGCGGAAAGTGACTACATTAAGTTCGCAGGTGTCAAAAAGGGAATCCCATGGCATTTAGTTCAGCGACGTATCATCCACAACATTTTTTTTTTTTCAGTGATAATTGTAAAAAAAGAAAATGTAAATATTGCAAAATGTTTGACAAAAAAAAGAGAAAAAAAATGAAAGCCATTTACAACTCCCTGTAACGCCGAATTAGAGCGCAGCTCTTGAGGAGGAGGAGGGAAGGGTACGGAGAGGGGGCTACGACCCTCCTCCTCTCCTGCTCGCCTCCCATTTAGGGGAAATTTTTCCGCTAGATTTAGCGGGGAAATTTTTCCGCTAAATCTAGAGGGAAAATTTTTTGTGCTAGATTTAGCAGGGAAATTTTTCCGCTAGATTTAGCGGGGAAATTTTTCGGATAAATCAATAGGGGAAATTTTTCCGCTAAATTTAGCGGGGAAATTTTCCCGCTAGATTTAGCGGGGAAATTTATCCGCTAAATTTAGCGGGGAAATTTTTCCGCTAGATTTAGCGGGGAAACTTTTTCCGCTAGATTTAGCGGGGAAATTTTTCCGCTAAATTTAGCGGGGAAAATTTTCCGCTAAATTTAGCGGAAAAATTTACCCATAATGCACCGCGCGGTTACGCCGACGCCGCTCAAGCCGGAAACGGGCGCCTATGAGCTGCGCTCTAAAAAAAAAGAAGAAGAAAGAAAAAATGACCGCATCTCCACGTGGTGAATGATGTTGATTGGGGCGAAGCTCGGGCGGTGCTGATGATACTGATTTTGGTCATAGGTATTGCTGCTTGCTGTCGGCGTTGACGCTTTGCCGCCGCTTCCCGAGCTCTCAACTCCGGGTCCGCTTGGCGTTTTTGACGCTGTGCAGCAGCTTCTCGCGCCCTGGTCTCCGGAGCAGCTTGCTGTCTACGTAGCCGCTGAGGCGCTGCATGCCGAGCTTTTCGGTCCTTTTTATTCATGGCAGTAGGAGAATGTGTGGTTTTCTTCTTTTTCTTTTTTTAAGCAGACAGATGGGATGGCATCTCAGAACCCCCTACTCTTTTTTTTCTTCTTTTTCTTTTTTCATAATTTTTTTTTATCTTTTTTTTTTCCAATTTTTTTTTTTTGCCCTACACGAGCACGTGAGCAAGTGCTCACGTGCTCGTGAGCATGTGATCTCACGAGTAGAAGCACGAGCACCCGACGCCGGCCTACGGCAGACGGACATACGGACATGGCTAGCCCCTAAGGTACACCCACATTAGGGATTGAACCTGGGCCCGCTGTGTATGAGGCGGACATCTTTCCACTGAGCTACTGGGGGAACTCTTCGTGGTAATGCAGCCGGTCTACTGTAGGTCGGAAGGTTTGCTGCTGATTTTCCTCCAGCAAAGGCATTTCCGGCTAGAAGTCGGCAATGCCTTTGCTAGAGGGCGAATGTGGCCAAACATTGGCTACATTCGCACCTAGTAAAGAAATCGTACACGTGCACATTCAACTCAAAGTACGCACTTTGCGCTTGACGTTTGCACAAGCGATGTCTTCAGCCACGAGAACTGGCAACGGCTCAGCGACGTCTTCGTGCAAATCGGCTTGGTGGTCGGGCGTGTTGTACGGGATGAATACCAATTCTTTTGATCGGTTCAAAATTTCTCTTTCGAAGAAAGACAGATTCGCCGCTACTGCGAACGACAGTTCTGAAGTAGAGGTCCCACGTCCGTCGTCCGGTGCCATCGCCGTCCAGCCCGCGAGACCCACGATACACGATACGACGCCATGTTGAGAATTACGCAGTGAACACACAGAATGCTCCCGGTTCTCTGTGCAACTCTTTTTTCAATCAACGTATTTGCAGCTTTTTGAAAGTTACAAAAAATGGGTTTCATATTTTTTTTTTCTATTTTTAATATTGAGTGTGTGCTTTCAATGACCCACAACTTTGATTAAATTTGGTGGTTGTGTCTAAACCATAGAAAACGGCCCATGACCACGGAGAAGAGAGCGAGCGCGACTCAAACCGGCCAGTTCTCCATCGGCGGTTTTCGGGTGGAAAGAAACCGAATTTCGAGCCGCAAATTCTGTTTTGGGTAGTTGAGCTTTCATATGTCACATACAACTAAAAACCTTGGTGAGCAAAAATACCCTGTCAGCGTCCCTTTAATATAAACTATTTCAGTTGGGTGAGTCACAGTTCCTCCTAGATGTCCGAAATAACGAGCAAGTCCGCATTTTCGGCGTCCGAAAAATCGGTCGGGGACTGTAAACAAACAAACAGACATATTTTTGGGAGTAGAGGCTTCTGTTATAAAGCATTCCAAGCCTTCAAATGCACAGATGGATGGTTGCGTCCCGCCCCACCTCGAGTTGTCGAGTTGCTCCGAGGCGTCCAGCGAAACGCTTCCCCTCTGCTCTGTGCGCCCCACGGCCGTGTCCTGCATCGCCGTCTGCGGCAGCGCCCCGTCGGTGGCCTCGGGGCCGCAGCAGGCCTCCATGCGGGCGAAGATGACGTTGAGCATCTGAGTGAGGGTGGCGATGGCAGTGGTCTGGTTCACCAGGTTGCGGGAGGCCAGGTAGATGTTGTAGCAGGTGCGCACAGGCTGCAGTACGCTCCCCTCGTGCACCTCGCACGACTGGCTCGTCACCACCGTCAGCAGCGCCTTGATGATCTGCAGCTGCACCCCGTCGTCCGTCGTGGGGCCCTGGTTGGTCGGGAGAAAAGAAACCAGAGAAGGGTGGAGTCGGGCAAGACGTACATGCCTCGGAGTGTTTGCTACGCAGGAACGCTAGATGATTCCAGAATTACGAAAGAATTGGCCGTCTCTCTGGCATTCTAAATGCGTAACGTTTGGAGAGCCTCCTCGCACTCCCGGATATGCGGCCATAGTAGAGGGGACGTTACGAGGGTTTTTGGAATATAGTGCCGCGTGCTTGGCCGAAAGGGAACACCACTCCATACTTCTAAAACGACAGTGTCAAACACGCGGTCCGCGACTCTTTGGGGTGCAGCCTGCGAGCATCCCGCAGCTGTGAGCCCCCGTTCCCCCGTCTCGAGAGCCGCCTGCGCCACGAATAGTTTGATATTGTCGATTCGTTTCTGCTCGAAAAGGAGCTCTGGTCATATAACGTGTTCACACATTTTGCGCTATTCTGTCTTCTTTGGGACGGAGTATTGCTTTGTCTAAATATTTGTCTCTCCGCCCTTTCTCGTGTAGATCAACCGGAATGGCAATACCGCTGCGTGGCTCTACAAGTATGAGCTCTTTGCTCAAGGAGGCGCGGCACATTGGCTGCATGAAATCTTGCTCAGCAGGAGTAAAAACTGCCAAAGATACGTTATGAGCTCAGGCTTCTAGCTGTCAGATAATAACTTCAAAATTAAAGTATTTTCTTGTAATGCTTCAACGAAAATCGTCAGCAAAGCAAGAACTGCCATATTAAAGGTTTCATTGTATGCCTGTTGAGCCCAGCTAATTGTGCGACAGGGCGAGGGCAGTGCGCTTGTTCTCATTCTATTGAAAACTGCAAGTGTTGTTGGGGGGGGGGGGATGTTTTAAATCTTGCGATAACATCAAGTGTAAGTCTAAAGTAGTCGTATATGCAAACGAAAGCTAAAGACAGCAAAACAGTGAGCTTACAAAAAGCAGAAGGTGTCGCCAGGACGGTCAACTGCTTTGCAACGCAAAACACCACTGCTGTTTGTTTATTTTTTGTCCCAAAATAACAAAATATTGCCCCCCTATGCTGACCCTCGTCCTTTCAGCGGTGAGCTATCTGGCCATCGCACTTAGTTTGAGACCCTGTTCTAGAAGATTCGCGATTACTCTTACTTCAAATGTTCAATGCTCAAACATTCTAGAAGGAATGTTCGAGATACTGAGCGTGGTGGATAAGGATACCAGCGTGGGCTTGCCGAGTGAGACTCGAGGAAAGCCAGCTGTCACGCAGACACCTCGACGCTCACTGCTGCGTTCTCTATGTTCGTTCTTTCCTTTGTTTCTGGCGCAAGTTGTCCAATTAAACCTTTATATTTACCATATATACTCGTGTATAAGCCGCATTTGTGTATAACCCGCACCCCCTGGAAACAAATTATAAAGGTGCCTAAAACAAATGTTTTGCCAGTCACTGAGAGCCTAGTCCAGCAAAGCGCTATAAGATGGCGCTAGCTAGTTTTTGCCTTTTGCCGCACATTATCATCATCACCGTTGCGTGACACGACACTTCCGCTGCTTTTGTCTTCCGTTTTTTCAAGGCGACTTGCCAGCGTCATTTTGTCTTTGTTATCTGGTGCGTGGTTTGGAAGCATGTGCACTGCTTGCGGAGTCTGTTGTGTGTGTAGACAGTGGTAAATAAATTAACAAAAACTGTTTCTTTTTTTTTTAAGGTTTGTTTATCTGTATAATTGGCACCCAAGCGGAACTTACAAAAGGAATGTGGCTTATACACGAGTATATACAATAGCTCTACATTTGTCTAACTATTTTCATCCGCAACAGTAGAAAGCCGCCACAGTGTCACGGTGCCACGTGACATGATGGTGTCAATTGAAGTCACGGCGTCATGTGATGCGACGTCATCCCGTGATGCGACGTGGTGTATCGTAGCTTGACACGACGATGCCCCGCCACGTGACACTGTGATGTGACGACATTGTCAGGTTACGTCACAGTGTCTTAGTGACATTGTGATGTCACATGATGTCGCGAAATACTACAAACATTGTGCATTTAGAGCACCTTTCGAACGATGTCATGGAGTCACGTGACAATGCGACATCACCGAAGCTATGTGCCAGACACAGAAGTCCCAAGGCTAGCCCAATAAATGCTGCGCATTTAAAAATCACCCGGTTTAGACATTCCGTCAAACGCAATGAATGTGCAATAGCAACTCGACGGGTTTATCAACGAGTGGCACTTGCTATTAAAATTATGTGTGTGCAACGTGACATGTGCCAAAAGATTTGTGAATGCATAGAGGACTTTTTTTTTTTCATCCATACACCTCGTCTTCGAGGGCATTGCATCTTTTTCTTCGGAAAAAGATCTGTCATTTTATTGCGTGCGATGACCAATTAGTCGTCCATTGCCCGACCTCCGAGCTACCGCGACTGCGTCGGTGTACCGCGCCGGGATGCTGCGCACCCCAGTCTCCCCGGCCGGCCCACCTGAAAGCATCCGCAAACGGTCTCCACGATGCGGTCGATGAGCAGCTTGCTGGGGTTGGTGGGGTCCGGCAGGTGGCCCGTCAAGTGCCCATAGGCAATCAGCTTCTGGATGCAGTCTAGGGCGGTCACCACGATGCGGGGCGACTTGGACTGGCAGGCCAGCTCAAAGGGCATCAGGTAACGCTCGGCCTCCAGCCCCGCCTGGCCCTTGGGCAGCGGGAGAGCAGACGAGGTCTCCTGCACGCTGAGACGGACGCGAAAAACGGAGGCGGCTCTCAAAAAAGACGCTGGACGGCGTCTCGTCGGTCTCTCGTCCTCGACTCCCCCTCGTCTCGCGTCCTGATGTGCGTACCTTTGGTCGGGTCGTCTGCAATACTCTTTCCTCTTGGCCGCTTTACTGTACTCTTTCTTTGGCAAGTTTAACATACTCTCTACCTGGTCATGTTGCTGTGCTCTCTAATCGGTCACTTAAGGGGGTCCTCCCTTCAGCCACTTAACCTGTGCTCTCTTTTTGGTCACTTACTGCACTCTCTATTTGGTCACTTATTGCACTCTCTATTTGGCCACTTACTGCACTCTCTATTTGGCCACTTACTGCACTCCGATTTGGCCACTTACTGCACTCTCTATTTGGCCACTTACTGCACTCCTTTGGCTACTTTACTGTATACTCTTTTTTGGCCACTCTACTGTACTCTCTTGTTGGATACCTTAGTGCACTCTCTCTTTGTCCACTTGACTGGGCTCTTTCTTTGGTAACCTTACTGTACTATAGTTGGTCTTTTTAGTGTACTCTTTATTTGGTCATTTTGCTATGCTCCTTTTGGCCACTTTACTGTACTTTCTTTTTGGCCACTCTAAAGCGCTCCCGTGGACATGAAAGCTAGATTATTTGGTTACCAGCATCCACAGAAAATCATTCAAAGGACTGATAATGTTTACCACGATTTGCATGCAAATCAGCATGTTTGGCTATCATGTAATTATGCGCTGCAATAGAAATAGATGAAACAGCATTGGGAAAGAGAAACTAAAATGTGCCAATGCACTTGGCCCACTCACCGATGCCATCTAGTAATGATAGAAGCAACCTTTTCTCGGTCCGAGAGCCCATTTGTATGCACGTATTTATGATTGTTCCAAACTTTCCAGAAATTTGCCTAAAAATATATTTTTCCGCTCAATGTAAACTTCAAATCAAGTTCATATCGAGAGGAGTACGAGAGAATTTCTGATATTCTCCTCGTAATCTAAAAGATTTTCTAAACTGAAGCAAAGCTTACGGTGGCACTGCTGGGAATGTTACTTTTTCTTACTTTCCTGGAACCCAAAATGTTGTTCAGAGCATTTCAACACTTTCATTCACAGCGTGTCAGAAGCAGACACTACGGTTTTTTATCAACTGAAGAACAAGACCCACAAGAAAAGCAAGATAAAAAGCAAACTTAAAAAAAAAAAAAAAACTTTTCTTTTGCAAACGTTTAAAATTTCACAGCAGAGCCTTTTTAGAAAGATGTCTGCTTGGCCTTTCAGGAGCCCACTGCAAGTCGCCGACATAATGCGGTACAATGAGACAAAAAAAGCTCCCCACTCCACCTCAAGAGCATTGCCACTCCAAGATAATGCCAGACCATCTTGTTGACAGTGGCAACTGTTTTAAAGCACTGTGCCGACAAGACTGCGCCGCATCCTCCGACACTTCCCACACCACTCCGGGCCCCTTTCCCAGAGCGTGTGCCGGGAAACCGATAAAGGAAAATGAGCCCAACGGGCTGACCTACCTCGGTGCTTGATCCTTCGTTTCATTTTTTATCTCCTCTGCAATTAAAAAAAAAAGACAGCGCTAAGCACACAAGGTAAGGAAGTCTCTCGGGCAGCACTGAAATGGCACTCAACCTCTTGTCCCAGTGTCGCAGGTATTGGAACCCCTAGACAAGCTACGCTTGGGGTGCCAGCAACCCGTTCCTCAACTTTCACGATAGCGATTGTTACAAAATTGTGGAGGGGAAGCAAAGTGGCTTAAAAGGGCTAGGGGAGGAATCATATTTTTGGTTTTTAGTTTGTAGGCTAGGCGGAGCAAGCTACCGCCCGTTATAAGGGGTACAGCCGTTAGCCTCCACCCACGGACGCCGCCATTTTGGTGCTTAGTGCAGAACGGGCGCAGCCGGCGGCTGTCATGGATAGACGGTGTGACTTCCCTAGCTTCAGGCATGGTGTCAGGAAGCATGTTGTCTTGCTCTGTCGCAAACTGTTTGAACATCCCTAGGGGGAAGGAAAAAGCATTTTCCGCAATTTCAAGTAAAGCTTCGAATAACTGGCAACAATGGTTTGAGGCTAGAAGATAGCCCAAGCAATGTGACTCTCAAGCGTAAGTCATCTAGCAGTTTTGGTAGGTATAACGAATGCCGCGGGCCAGACGAACTCGGTGAACCTTGGCAGCATGCCACATGCTGTTACGTCTCTATGTTACGCCCGCCTAGGTTTACACGAGGCAAAAAAGGTTCACGCAGCTGGCACAGAGACAGGCTACTGCAAACTGACGGTGCTCGCCACTCCCGCCGTCAACTACATTCAGAGGGACCGCTAGCCGAGCATGTTGGCGCACTCGACTCCCCCTGTCCGTTTCGATCCAGATGAGCTTCGTACTGGCGTGCGGTCGTGTATCGCTACTGCCCGACACAAGTTAAAAACCCCAGGCTAGCAATAGTACTCCACTGAATAAATTTCTCGTCTCCGGCATAAACCAGTGGCATCCTACCTAAAAGAATGTTTTTCTCTTTGTCAGCTACATTTCAGAAAAGCGAGTAGAATGGTTTGAGTCTGCTCACAATACAGTTGTCAAACTATAACAAAAATTTAACTTTTTTTTTTTTTTTAGAGCGCATGTTGCACGTTTTTTTTATAATTGGGTGCATTGTATCGGTAGATATATATACTGTCAGTCTCAACACAACTTTAAAATTTTTCTATGACTGTTTGCTGATAATAATCTCCATTAGCTTTAACTATCTATTTTAGCTGCATCTTTGTAATGACCTAGCACCATTGCTTAATTTTTAACCAATTAAAAGAGTTTGAGTGTCATGTCACTCGAAAACACAGCACCCCCTCGAGTCTGCAACACCTTTCCTTGTCCGAAGACAAGCTGCCAGTAACATTTTAAACCAAGAATACAAAAAAGAATACAAGCTGGTGTAGGCTGATACTAATGGTAGAGTAAAAGAAAAGACAACAAAAGAATGCAAACAAAGCTATAAATGGCAAGAAGGAGGTAATGAGATTGCCCACTTGTTTTTGTTTTTAGTTCTTGTCCTTCTGCTGTTATCATCAAGCTATCACAATCAGTAGCTAAACAAAAATCTGTGAAGGTAACTTGCACTGAAAACTGAAGTAGAACAATACCACATCTCGGTATAGAAATGTTGCTTGAAGCGATTCTGGCCAATGAAGAAAGTTTTTCACTCTTTCCTTCACATAATTGTTAACGCTCCTTTCGCTGCACCAAGCAGGTAAAGACGGGCTCAGTACATGTGAATTTGTTTTTTCGAGGTGGCATTTCACCACTACATTGTCAAATGTTTATCTATATCTTGGTTCAAGAGAGTACAGAACACCTACTATTGGCAAAGAGTTCCAACCATCGCGCTGCGCCCGTAGGGGTCAAGTTCAGAACTAAACCCACGGCAATAACAAAATATTTTTTGCGTGTGTGCGTATGGCTGACATAGCCATACGCCGAGTCACCTTTCGGCTAGGGCTTGCGTTAAACCTCAACGCAGCGCTTCTGCCCAACCCGGGCGCCGCAGTTGATCGAGGTAGATGATGCAAAGGATTTAATCTACAGGCCTTGTGCAGGTTAAATAGCGAGCACCATGGAAAATCAGCTGGACAGAGCGCCCCCTATAGTTCTATCTCCTCATTAATAACAAGCTCAGAGTGAAATGTCACAACCCCTTTTACTAGCAGGGTGCCTTTTTTGTTTTTGAATGGAACCCTATGCCGTCGGATGGGAGTGGCCCTGACACAATAGCCTCTCCAAAAGCCCATGGAAAACCACACAAGAGGGTGCAGACATTTTAGCCCTGGCTCTTACGCTTGGCCAAAGTCTTCCAGCGGGCTCGGTCAACGTGTTGACACAGCTCTTCGGCGATCGACCGCTGGACACCGGCACGCAATCAGCCGAGGCCAAAGTCAACCGGCTGACCGAGTCAACAGGCCAGGCATTTCAAGGGCTTCATTTCACGCCGTGACCCAAGAATGTGACGAGGATCCGACAACACAAAACCATTGGATGCTGACGAAGCAAACTGCTATGGGATTTTCCCATTTTACTAGAAGGTGGAACTTGAGTAGGAAGCTCATGGATATCCATAGTTTCGGTACTCCAATGCGAGTAGAGAATAGTTTATTTTGAGTACAAACAAACATCTTGGGTCGGGTTCTGCACTCCGAACCACTAATGACAACACCCGTTAGAATTGAAAGTCACTTTCGGACCGCAGCTTACTGGCGAAAAAGATTACAAGCTCTAATTAGATCGCACGACAAAACATCTCTTTCCGGGAAAAGCGAGGAAAAAAAAATTGCTTTCGTTTCCGCAAGGCGTCATAACAACCAGCGGTTCCGCGATGAAACATAACGACATATCTTCGAAATATTACACTCGTGTTTACACTCTCGGTAGGCGCTTTAACGACCGCGACATACTCGGCGAGTACGACAGGCGAGCCTTTCAGACCTTCAAAACGACAAGCCGCGGGCAGAATATTATTTTGCCATTTAAAGAGCGTGCCCTTTAAATGGACGAGCCACCGCTTCCCGCGGTTTCAGAAGGACAATTCGGACAGCATTGCGTCATTCAAACGAAACGTTTTGGAACAGGAAAAGTGATGGGGAGCGATCGCTAGCGATTAAAATCGCTCGTTTAAACGATGACAACCTTGCCGCAAAAACAAGGCATCTGGGAAGCCATTGTCGGGCCGTTACGAAAGCGAGAGGAAGTTACGGTGCCGTGCCGACCTCGATCCGAACACCTGTTCCAACTGGATTATCGCATTCGATTCCCCGCAGACCGTCCGAATGGCGCACTGTTTGTCTCCAAGCCACATCGGAGTTAGCTTTCGACAAGCAGCGGGGAGTGGGGGGTGGCGGGTTTCTGGTAGACCAAATAAAACAAAATACCGCCGTGCGTGAATAGAAGGAGTGAACTACACAGACTCACCTAACGCAACCTCGCAGGCTTTCCGCAGCTGGGAGTGATACGACCGTCGGATCTCGCGATCGTTCAGTATCTTCTCCAGAGCACGAGTGATGAACATTTCGCCCGTGTTTGAACCCGTGCGCATTCTTCCCGGTTACCTGACTGACATGGCTCGCACACTGACAACGTCGTTCGAAGGTGGTCCGCTCCCTTTTCTTCTCTTGTTAGCCGACTGTGCGGTGGTCCGGTGATGGGGGGGAGTTCTAAAGTTGGCCTAGCACGGACCGAAACACCACCGGAGCGACGCCATATTGAAGTGCGTGGTGACGTCGGTGACGTCAAAACACCGCCGCCATCTGCGCTTTTTCGACCGTGATGCATGAGGGCGCTCCTGTTCGTAAAACAAATTTGACAAATTCAGCCAAACTAACAAAATAAAATTATGTAAAAAAATTAATTACAAACTTAAACAATTAGAAAAAAGTTGCAAGATTTAAACATGATTTATAACCAAAAAATAAACCAAACACAAAAATTAATATGGATGGATAAATTCCGGCTGAGCCCTTTGGATCGGGCGGTAGCTTACGCTACCTAGCCAGTTTGTCTTACCATTTAAGCTTAGAATACTTAAATGTGAAAACTATATTCACTCCGCACTGATAAGAAAGTGAGGCTATAAAACCCCCTTGGCATCAATTAACAAGAAAATACGTAGTTTTCTCTAGCTTTCTGCCACCATTCACTTAATCTTTGCTTGGTAATCTGTTTGGTCAATGGACCTTTTTCACATACCGACGGCACCAGGCGGTGGCTGCACGAACTAAAAATCGAGGAAGTGACCTACCTGCGCTACCAATCGATAATGGGAGCTGCGCTACCAGTTTCTTCGCTCTCCGAGCAGCGGCGCGTGCCCAACGCGACTCTAAAGAGGGGGATCTGTGGCGTTCACCTAAACTTCATGTTTTTCTTTCCGTCCACTTTCTTTTTTTGTGTAACATAATTATATATATGTTGCAATTACGTGTTCTACTCGCTGATCCACAGCCTCCTTCCGAATTTCCTCGATTTCTAGTGCCGACTTCCGCCGCTTGGCATCGAGTGCTCGCGCGTGCGCAGAACGCTTCTCGGAAAAGGTCCAATGGGAG
Organism: Ixodes persulcatus; assembly: GCA_013358835.2. NCBI lineage: Eukaryota > Metazoa > Arthropoda > Arachnida > Ixodida > Ixodidae > Ixodes > Ixodes persulcatus. Next base: position 654,389 of record JABSTQ010011535.1, read on the forward strand.
GCGCGGGCAAAGCCAGGACGTGCGCCAGACTCGGAAAAAGGGCTTGGCATCCTCTCTTGACCAACCAGAAGCCGAAAAGAATCCCCTAGCGGTGGTAGCGAGAAACAGTTCTAAGCACGTAAGAGTGAAGTGTAGTAACTCTTTGTGGGAAAATAGAGTACACATGATGTTTCGATCCTGATCACGCAGAAAGATGTAATAAACGAATGCGCCACTCAACTCTGTTTTGCTTGGACAGAAGGTGACCGCTCCAGGGGCGGATGCAGGAATTTCCTGAGGGGGGGGTCAGGTGTTGGTCAGCGTACCATTTGTTTAGGAACCCCCTCCCCCTCTCCCTCGTTTCACGCCCTAAATTTTACACATGCAGAAATCAAGAGGGGGGTCAGGACATCCGGACCCCCCCTCTAAATCCGCCCCTGGACCGCTCGGACGGCAGATTCCCGGCGGAACAATCGATATGTCGATTGTTCCGCTAGTCGCACTCTACCATTATCATTTTGGATGAGCGTGATTGAAACATCACGTGTACCATATTTTCAGTCCACCAAGAGTTACTCCGATGCACTTATCAGATTTGTTTCTCGCGACTACCGCCAGGGTATTATTTCCGGCTTCTGGTTGGTCACATTTGAATTTCTGTAGACGCCCTGAACACGCCCAGCCCGCTTTCGGCCAATGGCGCCTCCTCATTTGTCTCCTATACTTCCCAACGAATGGCCAAACTCTCTACATATACGGCTCTGCCACTAACCACTGATCTCTAGATCAGTGCCACTAACATTTGAATGGGATCAATGAAATGGGAAAAGCGGTCAGCGACGATGAACAGACTCGAAACGCTGCCTATCGATTGATTCATTACTAACATGTTTATTTCTGGATAATAATAATAATAATAATAATTACCCCAAGTGGCTTGCTCAGCTTTGCCTTTCCAACTCCAAAGTTGTCGCTCTAAACTAAATACCCCCCCCCCCTCCCCCTCTTCCTCAGGGGCTCCTCCCTTCGGAGCATTACTTGGTATCCATATTCATACCTCTCGTCTCTGCATGACCTAAAGGAAAAAAGATAAGCTGTGCAACTAAAGTACAGTGCAAACACTGCAACCCTAAGTCAAAAGAAAAGCTTTAGTCTTGGCAGTGCACCTATAGGCCATATGCGAAATCCTTGCCAGCTATCATCATCATGCCATTGGGAGCCGCCATATTGGGGGGTTTATCACATCTTCCAGTTGTGGACGAGGAGCATCTGCATTTAACTCTGTTTTCATGATATTAGGGCAGTTTATTTGTACACTCAATGGGTTGCTGGTTAGTTTCGGATCAACGAAGAAAAAAAAGACTGCCGCAAAATTCAGGATAAGGAATTGTCAGCAACGAGGTCGCAAGACTCGTCACTCAAGCAGTGAACTGGGCCATCCAGATCAATGAACGGTATTTCTCGAAGACGTCCTGTGAAGGGTTCGTACTGGACTTGCAGCAGGTGATGATATTTTAGTTCTACGACTTACACTTTGCCGGGACTATTGTTTTTCGGGCGAAACCGTCGGTACGGGAACCCTCCAATATGGAGGAAATCTGATCATTGATCATGAATACACTAGATGGCTCTTCTTTTTGCATATGGTCTATTGTAAAACCATCTGCATTAACAATAAAGTTACTACATCGTGATCAGTGCAGACGAAGGCTTGGCTGCAAGGGCTACAAATCAAAAATAAAACAAGGAGTGAGCCAGAGTCTCGAAACATCGCAAGAAAGCAGTCTCTGCCTGCCGACACATGTTCCGACCCCTTGTGTGCACATTCATTGACAACAAAGCACAGTTGAGGCATTTCCTTTTTTTTTTATTGCGTGTCCAAAGAAAAATTGCTTCGACATCGAGAAACCAACAAGAATGGCTGCAAATGGTGCGAGCGACCGGGTCACCCTACTCTCGCGTAAGGTCTCTTCCGTAAACAACTGTGAAGACTACTGCGCTGCAGGACTAGGGTGTGCAAGTGGCCTCCTCCCTAGAGCGGCTTGGCATCCACGATCTTGAACCAGTGGCCGCATTCGCAGCGCTTGGGGTCCCCTCTGTGCAGCCACATCCAGTTGATGGTTGTCGCATCCTCTTCACCTGCACACGTCTTTCGTTTAGTCACGCGCTCTTAGAGCCACTACACTTTGGTCCGAGACTATCAACACTCCATTCCCCATCTGTCTCGATGGTGCCACCATTCTGATGCCTAAACTTCGTTTCACCTCGAGTCCAGAAGCAGCCGATGCTGCGAGCTGATGACACCAAGCAGACGGCGTCAAAAGCGTACCATAATGGTGTTCGTCATGTTTCTGTATTCTATGCTCTATCATCGCTGAACCAATCGTAAACAGGAAAGGCCTAGCGACCCGTGCTTTTGACGAAGCTTGACCTGTCCCGTTACCTCGTAGAGCCGGCTGCGTCTGGACTTGACCTGAAACGAAGTGTAGCGCAGAGCGGGCGCAACTGGCAATATGCGCGCCGACAACTCTCTGTAGCTACGCAGTCAAAGCTATGGGCACACGGGCTTTCTCACACCGTGAGCGCCGATCAAAGCTGTGCACGCGCACCCTTCACCTCTAAAATGCCACAGAAAGTTGTTTGCAAGTACACTTACTTTTCGAAAGCACGACTTCTAGAGCTTTAGAAATGGTGTCGGGAAGCTAGGGCAATATTTTGTTTTGTCGTGGATTGTTTTAAGATTTTTGAGGGAAGGAAAAGCGTTTGCTATCATTTCGGGTGAAGTTTCAGACAACTGGCAAATGACGAGTTCCTTAAAGGCCAACATACAACCTCGTTTTTTTTTTTTTTTTTTGGAGGGAAGATAATTCTCTTAGCACTCCTTTCTCCTACGCTGCGAGCGGATCCATGTTGGGGCAAGGTAAAAAGGGGAGAGTATACAGGAAAGGAGGAGGCGGCCAAAAGTGGAGAGCACCAAGTGTATGTTGGCCACTGAACTTTTTGGCCGAGCCTAGCTTGTCAAGGCGGAGCCGTCCCCAAACCGTTCGGGACAAGTATAACTCGTCTGCTTTCCCCGGTTCACGCACTCAACCGTTTTGGACGAACCAGGCTCGTTTGCGGCTGTGTCAACAAATAACAACACTAAAGTTTTTTTTTTTTTTTTTTTTTTTTAAATTTTGCTCTTATTTTGTTTGTGGCTAGAAATTTAATTTTGAAGGCAACAAATCCAATTTTGAAGTTAACAGTTAAGCAGCTGAAGGTCAGAAATTCTAAAAAAATAAAAATGGTTAAGGGGTTAAGCAATAAAATGGTGGAAGTGTTGCCAATGGCTTTATGGGCTCCCTTAGGGCTATGGTGTACGATTTGCAAGCCGGAAACATAAAAGAAGTGCTGGTCACAGAATACTAAAGTATGACTCGAAAAGGCAAAGTTCTATCACCGCATTCATGTCGGGGAGACGACGTAAGGTTTAGCTCCGAATGATGACAGGGGAATCATTTGAGTGCACTTCGGGTTTTCGAAACTAAGTTTGTTGTTAAAACGGAACATGAGCCCAAAACTCTGTATGAAACAGAAAATCTACAAGATAAAGGCAGCTAACATTGCTTGAAACACTTTGAAGAGCCTGGCGATATTCTGTACCAAAAAAGGGAAGGCTGTACACTTTGCAGGAAGACGTTGATTGAATCTATGCATTTACTCAAAGCACAGGAAAATCAACCAGACAAGCTACTTTGCGCTTGGGTTAGCGTAAGACTTTCGCGTAAGACTACTGGCGAATGCGTCACCTAGCTACGCAACAGTGGTAAGCTAGTGTGCTAGCATACGAAACGGATTTTCGTGATTTATTTTGAAGTGGCTTCTACCCATTTTGCCCACGCTATACCGCAGTTTGATGCATTTCCCCCTTCGGCAGTCGCTTTCAGTCCTGACGGTGACACATCGCAAATCCTTAGACCACCATAACTATATGCGCATGTTTACCTTGTTTAGGCAAGTGGGAACATGCAATCCGATCCCAGCCTATGGCGGTTCGAGAAAGAACATCACGCAATCTGCGAAGGGAGGCACCCCTCCCAACAAACCATTGTCATTTTAACATTTCGGTAATGCGGCATACACGTGACAGTTTGCTCGCTGAGTAAAACCTCGGTCCAGGAGCAGGGCGTTTTAAAACTATAGCATGTGATGAAGAGGCAACACTTGTGCCATGATTTCGGAGCCTCAAACCAGCAACAGTGAATAATTTTCAGATTTCAATTTCCAGTCAAAGCTTTACGAACCCTGTTGTGAAGTGACATAAGCGTAATTAGCGCAACGTAAGGGTGACCAAACCGCGGCTCGCAACTTCCTGGCAAACTAACCACCTCACCCGCCCCCGTAAAAACGAAAAGTAAACATAGAAAAAGACCGTTCGCATTTTTTTGGCTTTGTGCCATCACACGTGCATTAGAAATTTGAACAAATCGGTACTCACAATAATGGAACACACTCGGCAATCACTTTAGGAAAGGAATTCAACGTGGCCCCAAACGAAGACAATTGTTTTGCGATTGCGGCGCTTTGCCTAAGATGGTTCTTTTTTATGGTTCTGTGATTCTGTCCGCCCGTCCACCCTCGTGTTAAAAGGTGGCGCGTGAAGATAACTGATGCACTTGCGAATGCAGCCAATCGTTCGCAGGATAGTTATCACACCTACAAAAGCAGTCAATTGCACGCGAGAATAGCCAAACCTCTCACAAATGCAGCCAATCTTGTACGAGGATAAGTAACGCCCGCAGAAACACAGCTAATCGTACGCGAGGACAATTTCTGCACACCCCAATGTGGCCCATCACATGCGAGAACGACGGCACTCGCAACGGCAGCCAATCTAACGAGGATAATTATTTCTCCATAAATGAAGACAACCACGGGCAAGAACCGTGAATGCACTCACAAATGCAGCCAATCATTCGCTTTTCTAAGTGGGACGGAATGAGGTTGGGGTTGTCCTTGGTGCCAGGGCCTCTCTTGAACACCCTCATGTCGAAGGGGTCCTGCGTTAAAAACGAAGAGAAACTCTCTAAGCTCCAGCGTGGGAAGTCACATAATACAAAGACGCACCCAACAGTATTGCAATCCCCACAAAAGCCCCGACCAGCTAAACCATGCTCGCAGACAAAACGACCGACAGCAGGCAAGGGCTTCGGCCGTCCCGCACCCCAGCGCGAGCTCTCGACTTTCGACGGCGCTCCAGGGTCTCGGGCACGTCGAGCTCATGCACGCAGTCAGAGCACGACGGAGGGCTAGTAACACACCGACCACATTTCAACAGAGCAGAAAATACCACAAGAACTACAGCCGGTGTCAGGTTAAAGGCGGGTAGATGCCCAGCTTCCAGCATGTGCACAACGAAGTGTCGCGAAAGGCATATAACTCGCGCTCGAGGCAGAGCACCCACTGGATTATTAACCTCCGACCGACTGCATTTACAATCTCTCTTTAAAAATCCACCTCTTACGATACGCAACTGACCAAAAGAAATGTGTACAAACGAGGAATCAAATATAACGGCAACGCCTACTAATCAGCACAAACAAAGTTGTCTCGAAACGTTGCTCCATTTTTACCGCGAATCCGTCACTTGACCCGAAGCAAAGATTCACCCGATACGCGACGACGACGACGAAAATACGAAGGCTCCGCGGAGGGCCACCTCCCGTAAGGTCGAGGGGAACGCGATTTGTGTTTTAGAGCAGCCACCAGTATCGGCTCAATGTCCTTATCGACGCAACGTGTGGTACAGTGAAAATTTGCACTTGGGCCTTTCGAAAGATAGATCCAGGCAAACATGCAGCAACACAACTCCGCGCACTTTGCCCCCGACTCCCGTGACGTGCGCGACGAATCTCCGGACCTCTGTCGGGCCGACTGAGACTCCCAGACTTCTCCAAATCCTCTAGCAGAGAATGTGCATTTCATCGACCAAATTCCACTAGCAAAATGTCACGAAAAACCGCTGCGTCAATTTCCCCGCCAAATTTAGTGTGAAAACCATCGCCACGGGACAAACTTTCCCCCTCTACTCGTTTTTACCTCAAAAAACCTTAGTAAAAATGTCCGGCTACTCGCCGAGCATTAACGATTTCCTCCTTTATGTGGAGAATTAAGATATGTGTAGGTGCATTTCAGATTAGATATATGTTATCTTATCAATACATACATGTTTTTAAGACCTTGTTCCTCCAACTACCAAATCTTGTAAGGACTACTTTGCTCAACATATGAACAATGCAGGAGGTGACGAGTATAAATTTGAAACAAATTTTTTTCACTAAATTTTGTGGAGAAATTGACATTACATGATCACCTCAGGTCGTGAGATATCAATATCTGCGAGGTGGTAGTTTGCGCTCAACATTGTGTGCTACCAGTTTTTTTTGTAAACATAATTGGGTTTGTGTAAATTTTTTTTCTCGCTGTAAGGCAAGCAACTAGACTCACGTCGTTTCCTGCTGCCCTTGCAAGCAGCTCTTTCTTTTCTATCCCGGTGGCGTACTCCATGGCATCATAAATCCCTGAAAAAAAGAAAAGTGAGGTGACAAACAGTCTGATGTCACAAGTTTCAGAACTTTGGATTATTCGATTCAAAAGTTATACATGCTTTGCACTGACATCGCATCATTTGTTTCGCACCACCACAGAAGACAGAGAGAGGGAAGCTGCTTTTGTACGTATTTTGAGACGGGTTAATCTTCTATAGACCCTTTCTTCAAGGGCGCTGCCATCTTGAATTGTCGTCACTTCCAGTATGGGCAAAAACATTGTTTTGCCGTCGCCACGCCAGTAGAAGACACTTAGGATTTAAGCGTAACCGTCGCACATTATTGTTTTGCCTCCCCCTTATTTTTTTTACTAGTTACAGGTTGCAAAAATTTAGTATTTGTTCGTCGCCCATACCGGATACGCCTATTATGTGGCTGGGACGAGAGTACACAGAAAAGGTCTAGTCATCTAGAGGAAAAATAGCGAGCGACGTGTGGGACACAAAAGAGTTCCGGTGAGAGGGGAGTTCATTCTTTCCCTCTCCTCTCGTGGTGGCCGGACAGCTGACGGGAGGACGTCAGGTGCAAAGCATGTATGCGCGATGTTAGCAAATGTTTCAACGAGAAAACGGCGGCTGACAGAAATCACAAACACAAACAGATGAGTAGAGTCTGCTACTGGGTATGGGTAGCAGACGCTCCTCATGTCGAAAGAGCGGTACCCTGGAGTAAGCTTGCTCGAGCCGACAAAAAGTTTGTATCGTTTCGACAACGAACTTGAAGCCATTGTTGAAAAAGGCCGTTTTTGATCTTGTATTGTTTAAAATGTGTTAGTTCCCACATATACCAAGTCCTATATCACAAAACCACCTATTCAACTCGGGGCAATAGAAAAACATGTGCTCTTTTTTTTTTCTCGCCGACAACATTCTATAGACCAATGAAAGCCCTACAATACGCGCAGATTCTGAATGATTTTATTATAACTTGTTTCGAAGAGAGTCTGATAGGTACACACTCGGATAAGACTCCTTTTCTCCGCGGGCGAAGCCATCGCTTGCAACTCGCCGACAAGCGCCCTTCGTCGACCATTTCACTCAAAAGAAAATTCTTCCCAAGGGCGTGTCGCGACCTTTGGACACGCTTTTAATGAGGAAATAAGCTACGTACGATTGTGATTTCGGGTTTGTTGGGTTGCTTAGAGCGTCTAGATTGAGTTGTCACCACGAAAGGACGATCTCAGAATCGACTTCAGTGCCCCCTTAAAAGAAGTCGGCGCTTGTCGGGCCGGTCGGCCCGACAAGCGCCGAAAGAGGCGGCCAAAGTTGTAATGCCGGCCGGTGCGCCGAGGATTTTTTAGCGGAGCCGCGAGTTTCAAACACCGTGCGCCAGTCTTGTATAACAAACACAGCCTGGTTACATAATTTTCTGCGTGAAAGGTTCGATAACACGGTCCGATATGTCACTGCACGCATAAGCGCTAATCTGTTCTGCTACTGATCACTAAGATGGTGTTTCTCTTTAAACATGCACGAACAAGGTCACCACACCAAACCAACATCATAATATCGTAGCATCGCGTGCGTTACGTTCACGGGAGGTACCGGTCTCCTTCGAAGCTTCGTCACCCTCTGTGACCTGCAAACGATGCAGATACTTTCTCAGACGAGCAACGTGACGTTGAATATAGTAAATTAAATCTAACAATAGTTTTTAATGAACGTAAAATAGCTCGCGAGAGCTATTACCACAACCGGAATGCCTCTTGCTGGAAAGCAGTGAGGCTTAGCAAGGTCCCACGAACTGCCGCGAAGCGAAAGGTGCGTTCTGTGCAACTTAATTTTTTTTAAGCGTGAGCGATAAAAAAAGAATGGGTCTTACGTTTTTCTTCGGATTTAAACCGTCTGGCAGTAAGTAACAATGCCGGTCGCACGTTTTTGGCGATTGACCTTCCTAGGACCGAAGCCATGCCGATCACTTCACCCGTGTCCCGTGTGTCGGATCCTGAAGGAGATAGTAGCGTCGCAGTAAACGCAAACAATCCAAAAGGCAAATAACCTAAACAAATACTTTATATTAATATAAATTTTATATTACAATTTTTTTCATTATTCATAGCGTTGTTAAGCAAATGTTTAATTTAAAATTTGTTTGATTGTCTGCGATGCTACTTCTCTGATCGGATGGGCGCCGCCATTAAGTCAGCAGCGTTCTTGTTGATGACAGGTCTAGTCGAATAAAAAGCCCTTCGCTTTCCAAAACTTATTTTTGGGCAGAACCACAAGTGCAGCCATGGACAACCACATGGCACAGAAGACGTGGGAGTTGTCGAACAACGTTGAGACAATTCAGAGCGTCGACGATCTGTACAAATACAACAAGAAACAGCAGCAGGATATCCTCACGGCAAAACCATGGGAAAAGGAGTAAGCATTTCCATAGCGTAACAACGGCTACCCCGAAAAATGAATTACGGCTTTCAGAACTCGGCTATGCCCTGCAGCCCTAGTATATATAAATGAAAGCCTTTCTCCGGCGGTTCCTAATTGCAGTTGCAGGTTCAACGGCTGCCGAGGGCCAGTGTTCCCGGGAATCAGATGCTATTGCGCATCCTCAGTGCCATCCGGTTCTAGAGTGATTATTAGGCTGACTCGTTTATTCATTCATATGCATGTCCAACAGCGGATAGCCATTGAACTTGGTTTATGTTTGTTCTTACCACATTGTTCAATGTGGGCAGTACCCTTACATACAATAGAAAAAAATTAAAAAGGTAGCTCATTGATCAATTTCTCTCTTTCACTCCTTGTAAAAATCGATCAATTAGACTTTTACTGATTTTGTCGCGCATTTTGTCTTGAGTTGGAGCAGTTAAAATCAACCTATGGTGACAGACCAACCTTTATGCAAATAACCAATCATTGATGATGGTTATTACAAGGTTAGATGGTGCAAAAGGAACTGCTCCAAAAGTAACCTATCTTGAAACCGTGATAGTTTCTAATCTTACCTCATTGACGAAGCCTTCTCTGGCTTCGTCATGAGGCAAGATTTTTTTTGTCACCTTACTTGGTGACAATAAAGCGCGGTCAAGCAGATACGGATTTTGCTTACGAGCACCGGAACATGTAAAGAAACGTGTCTTCCGTCGCACGTATATAGAGCAAAATTTTATGTTTTGGTTCGGATGGCTATTGTGAAAATATGAGCATTCTGAGAATACAGGTGCAGGAGGAAAAGTATATGCAGTGCAGGGGAAGCTGGTGGAGGTACTTCGGCCATGTGTGTAATGCAGCCGTTACAAGTGCCTCCGCTGTCAAGAAAATAGTGCATCATCTCCTCTGCGACACGGCGACCTCGGCATTGTTGATCGGTTCCATGCACGAAGCTTGGTGCTGATCGAGCAGAATGACATTCTCTCAAGGCGGCAAAAGTACCTGCACAACTTCGCACAGTACGAGAAAGAGGGACGGAAAAGTTTCTACTTCGTGTCGTCGAGGTTGACGGCAGGGCACGATAGTAACTTTGTCTCACGAAGCTTCCATGTACAATGATGGTAGGACGAGGCAGTCATTGCTTGCCTGATTTACCACGCGTCTGATCGCGAACTATGAGACTTGGCATGAACACCTTGTTTCACAGATGAATTACTACTGCTTTGAAGGCGTCATTTCAGTAGGCAACCTTCATTTAATAAAACCAGCAAATGAGTTGACGGGGTTTGGTGTCACTCGAGCATCTTGCTCAGCGTATAGCACCAGTAGTGGTGACCACAAAATTTTCACGCCGCCCCGCGGAAACCACCGCGAGGAAAGCTCACACCAGCGAGAGTTTGCGACGCAACTTGTCAGAGGCATAGAGCAAACGAACAAACAGAAGCAGCACTGACAAACCTTCCTCCAGTCTTGACAGGCACTTCGTCTACACGCTCAACAAAGCGCGCAGGCGTTGAACACTCGTCGGCAGCACAAAAGGCAATTTTCGCATCATCACACAGAAATTACCGCACAGAAAAGTGGATACTGACATAAATTTACGAGAGGGTCTGAACCAAAGTTGATAAAGTGCAGAAAAATCGCTGCAAGAAGCTCTTATCCTGTCCTGTCCTCCCTTGTCCTTTCTCTTTCTCGCTAGTATCTTATGAAGTCGGCAGCAGCTGGGCAAAGCCCGCGCTCGGTGACTCCGGTGTCACAGACACCGCGTTGACCAAATTTGGTCGTCAAGCACACGAAGAGCATGTTATCACCAACGGTGGAGTGGGAAGACAGCGCGCTCCGTGAATGGCCACTTCCTCAATACGGGCACCCTGAAAAGTTGGAAATATTGAACTTTCTATATGTGAACCGGAACTCGTAAACACGGAGTGGTGATGTGATGAGCTGGGCGAGTCGCTACGACGACATGGTGAACAGTACAGCGCAGAAAAAGACAAGGACAGACGAAAGGAACATGCACGACACAAGGGCGCTGACTCGCAACTGTATTTATACACAAAAGAAAGAAGAGAACATACTGAAAGTCACGCTGTGCCTGAGCATGACAGACACCACACAACACCATCTAACTTAGATGTCTTTGCCCCATTGTCCTTTCTAAAAACAAGGTTTCTGGTTGAAGCGTGTCACTGATGGGCGACTTGGATGGTTTGGGGGTCTGCTGTGTTAGCCCCCCATCAGTGACACTGCTTCAACCAGAAACCTTATCTTTAGAAAGGACCATGGGGCAAAGACAAATTAGTTAGATGGTGTTGTGGGGTGTGTGTCGTGCTCTGGCACAGAGTGACCTTCTGTGCATTCTCTTCTTCCTTTTGTGGATAAATTCAGTTGCGAGCCAGTGCCTGTGTGTCGTGCATGTTTTTTTTTTCTCTGTCCTCGTCTTTTTGTGCGCTGTACTGGTCACCACGGAGTTGTGATGTCAGAAGCGGAAGTGGGAATCTTTACATGTTCCGGTGCACGTAAGCAAAATATGTGTCAGTTGGGACTGTGCTTTGGTTGATCAATTGGGTGACTTTTACTATCACCTTTTCCCTTGGCACCAAGGCAGTCTGTATTGTCAAAAGTTCAAAATTAAAAAAGAATGATTATAATATAATAAATATATAAAAATACACCAATCTCACCAGTCAGTTTCGTTATGCCGCCTCTGCCAGCATGCATCGTGGGAACTGTAGTCATTCTGTACTCTTTGCAGTCCCACTGTGGGCCTGCTTCCTTCCGACTATGATTTTGGTGGCGTCACGCCTGCTGTGAACCCTTCTCGATATCTGTCTATTGGTGTGCCAGCCAATCGCCCATACGAATCTTTGCCGAGAGCATATAGGGTGCTTGCACGGGACCGCAATGCAACGCTGCTTCTGGCGCTAAATCTCCGCCGGAATCCATGTCGGTGACATTCGTCTGCTTTTGTCCTATGTCTGCTATGTTTTTCTATGCACGGGAGCAGCGTTTTCCAGTCTGCTCGAGTTCCTTCGCATTGTGATCAGCTGTGCCAGCCAAAGTGGTCAGGAACACAAAGGTGCATCGGCTGGTACCTGATTTTCATGCATGCTGGTCTTTATATTCAGGCATCAGACAAGCTGGCGCTCAAAAATTCTACTTTTCGGCGGGCTAAACGACCCCGCCGGGTGGCTCTAAGTAGAAGATTGTAGTAAGCTTGGGTTTAAGCATTTCAAATACATTCCTGATCATATCTCTAGAGTTCTGTCATCGGCCGAGCCTTGCTCTTGCTTCTGTGTTTTACCAAAACCAAGGACGTCGCCAATGAAGAATCACTTACGGGCACGCGAATAGGGGAAATAGCAGACGGTGTTGCCGGTGGTGTCGCAGACTAGCCTATTGACATTACGTTTCATAGTCTTCGAACACACCGTTCGGCAGCTGGTTGAAAGCGCTGCCTTCTCCGGCCTCTTCTAATGGCGCCCGCAGCGTCTTGGCCGCACCTGCACCTTCCTGCGGCCTTATTTCTCAATCTCGCTCCAGGATAAAGGTTTTGCGCCTCGTCATCCGAATGCCCACCCGCATCCAGCTTTGCTCCGTTTCTGTTCTTGCATCGTTCGATCCACATACTTGCTCTGAGCTGTCTCCCGCAGTTATGATCGGCAACAATGGAAACACACCACCTTGTTTTTCGTTTTTCTGCACTGGAATACATGCCTGTGCCTTCAACGGTCCGGTAATCAGTACAGGACGACAATCACCAGTGTAGGTAATTGGTAACATCTACACATGATTAAATCAGCGAACAACGTTGGGAAACTGTTGAAGAAACCAGAAGACAGGAAAGACGCTGAAACTCACAACTCAATGTATCTTCGAAAGAGAAGAAGAAAGAACATGACACAGAAAACACAGGCACGTGCAAATTGCTAGCGAACTCCGGAGCGCGCTCCGGGGCGCGAGGCTATAGCTGTAGACATTCAACGCTTTAAAAAGGATATCTCTTTTTGTGATAAAGCCAATGATGGCTGACTCACACAACGCTCCCCCAAACCTTGTATAATAAACGCCTCATAAATTTCTCTGGTAAGTTTTTCCCGAAATCTACCTATAATATTAGTATTAGCCAATGTTGGACTACATGAACAATTTCGACAGTGTAAAGGCAAGTGACCTCCTACGTTGGATCTAAGTGATAGGGAATGTTCACGAAGCCTGTCGTTAATACACCGTCCAGTTTGTCCGACATAAGTTCTACCACATGACAACGGGATGCTGTACACCACGCACGAGGTACAGGGCACAAACGGTGAGACATGTTTTTTGTTACACTTGTGTCTGGATACCTTTTCTATGCCGATATGAACCTTTGAACAAATTTGGGCCATTTTTTGGGGGGCAGAAAAAATGACCGGTACGCCGTATCGTTGAGCTACATGTTTTAGGTTATGAGATACCTTGTGTAAGTACGGTACCACTACCACCCGTTATTTCTCAACATCGCGTATAGGATTTTCTGTGTAACCAGTGCCAACTAGCCCAGCTTACCACCCTTCTACAGATAACATCCACATAAAAAGTATTTTTCGCTCCTCTTATTGCTAAATTGCTCTTCGCTTGCCGACCGATCAAGTAGACGTACGGGGAAAGAGATGGTCGCGGCTGTTTTCGCAAGCACATAAAGGGGACCCGTGTTTTCAGTTTCCAGGTCTTCTGGGTAAAAGGTTAACACCAACTGTTGCCTCGAATGTTTTGCATAGCACCGTGCATGGGCAAGCCAACATTGATCAGAAACTAAGGTCGGTCGCACCGTGGCGCCACCGCCTCGTTGCGCGCTTCCGATAAAGCGACTTACAGTGGTGGAATTCTGACGGGCAGCCTGTCCCCTCTGCGCAGCCCGCACTACTTCAAGGACATGAAGGTGTCGGCACTCGCCCTGCTCAAGATGGTGATGCACGCCCGTTCGGGTGGCACCCTGGAGGTGATGGGCCTTCTGCTGGGCAAGGTGGACGCCAACACCATGCTGGTGATGGACTCGTTTGCGCTGCCCGTGGAGGGCACGGAAACGCGGGTGAACGCCCAGGCGCAGGCCTACGAGTACATGGCGGCCTACACGGAGAGCGCCAAGACGGTGGGGCGGCTGGAGAACGTCGTTGGCTGGTACCACTCGCACCCGGGCTACGGCTGCTGGCTGTCCGGCATCGACGTCAGCACCCAGATGCTCAACCAGCAATTCCAGGAGCCGTTTGTGGCCATCGTGGTGAGCTGGCGACGCGACGGGTGGAATGGCCACAAAGCGCAAAGGTGGAATCGAAGGGGCACTTAAAGGGATGCTGAACCGAAATCTGGATTCCACAAAACACGCGGCAAAAGCGTGCAACAGGATGCTACAAACACCAAAACATCACTCATACAGCGATATCTCGAAGGGATGACCGTATTTTTCAAAAAAAAGGGGGCGCATTTGACAGAAATGTTCACGTCATGTTTTTCCGAGAAGGAGAGGGAACAGCCTCGCGTCTTCTCCGCCTTGCCGCCTTGAGGGAGCGAAGCGAAGAGAGGAGGAAACAAGATATCTCTACGTCACGCACCTCGTCGGCCTGGTTCAGTCTCAACTTCTTTTTCCAAAAATACGGCCGTCCATTCGAGATATCGCCTTACTAGTAGTGTTGTAGGGATTGTAGCGTCCCGCCTGCATCTCCTGTATTGTTTTTTTGAAATCCAAATTTCGGTTCACCATCCCTTTAAGTGCTTTTTGATCTCGTTCAGTCATAATTCAATCTACGAGCTCTAAGCATCCTTAAAAACCCGGAATTAGACTTACGCACGGCTGATTTGCATATTAAAAAAGTGATCAAAGTTCCCGACACTTGCCATCAGCGCAGAATGACAGGTGGCGCTACCGAACCTTGCTGAATATAATCGAATGATGGACGGCGCCTTTCAGCCACTCGAGAGTGATGGGTTCCCGCTTGGACAAGTGGGACTGGTCGGCCGCTTGTCCACGCGGGAACTCGTCGCTCTTGAGTCGCTGACAGGCGCCATCCATCGTTCCACCATATTCGTCAAGGTTCAGTAGTGCCATCTGTCGTTCTGCGCCGACGGGAAGTGTTGGGAACTTTGATCACTTTTTAATACGCAAAGTGGCCACGCGTAAATGTTAAACTGTGTAACCATGGAATTGGTTGAAATTACCGATCACTAGGGAGCTGAAGGAACACCGTTCTCACGATTCCTCGAGTGCGGGCCGGGGTGCTTGGGAATTTAGCAAGTGGTCTATTTATATGTAGGACTTTATGATAACAAAAATCAACATTTTAATTGATAAATAACCCTTAGAAGCAATTCAGTCGAACTCACCAAGGCCCCAAGTTTCCATCCACTCCTGCAGCTAATTGAGCTTTACTCCTTTCACTGTGCCATCGTACAGATAGAACCTATGTAAAAATAATAACTAAACCAAAGAGATGGCATAAAAAAATAAGATTATAAAGAAGTCTATGTACGTCGTGCCGCA
Source organism: Ixodes persulcatus (assembly GCA_013358835.2). NCBI lineage: Eukaryota > Metazoa > Arthropoda > Arachnida > Ixodida > Ixodidae > Ixodes > Ixodes persulcatus. The sequence continues at coordinate 669,847 of JABSTQ010011535.1, forward strand.
GTACACAAGTATTCTTGCTAAGTCTCTGAATTTGAACCAAAAAAAAATCAAAATATTGCAGTCTATCATATATACTACCTAGTTGCAGTTTTTTTCTGAATTTTAGTGCAAGGTAGAGTTACATCAGCACTTATAAAGTTCCCTCTTCTTTTTTAATACACCCGATACCTTGTTTGGAGACATGCTTTCCCCTTGGAAAGTGGCTGCGCTGCGGCGAAGCGCGACAGAACAAAATTCCAATGCCTACTCCGCAGTTTTCACTTCACTGCATTACACCAGTGCGCGGCGAGAAGCGCACTCAACGAAGCTGCCTAAACCACCAGAACAGACCAGGAACAAAGAATGTTGCGCAACCTCCAGGTATGGTCAGTATTTGACACAGAAATCAAATCGAGTAGAACGTTACTGAAATCACAAGTTCTGAAAATTCGGACTAGCCTACCATAACAATCTGTCCGTCCAACGGGTCTTCAGCTGTTATATTTTCAGTATTAATAAAGTGAAATTATGTTTTGGCGCAACGTTAGCACAAATGCATCACGTTTTGTCGAAATGTTGCTGCTGATGTATTGTTTGATGCAAAAGCTTTGATGCAAATGGTGCAGCAGTCGCATCACTGCTAAAGCGAATGGAAGAAAACAGAAAAAAATTTTTACTTGTTACAGATATAATGTTATAGTGAAGCATACTGTTTAGTTGCATCTACTAATACATTTTGTTCACATAAATGTGTGTGCGGGAGACTTCGAAATTACTGAATTTTATGTGCTTTGGTTGGCAGCATTTCTTCCCCATTGTTTAAAAATGGAAAAGCACTTGCGTTCTCAACGAGAACTCTAAAAAAATGTCCATGTTTACATTCATGTGAATTCTAGCCAAGCTTTTTTTTTTTTCTGTTGCGCCCCCAACTATTTTGCCCTGTTTTTTACTCTGAGGATTATGGTCACCCTAAACACGTGTGGTAACATGAAGTTTTCATATGTGTCAACATTTAGGTATTGAACAAGCAATGATGGTAAGCAGTTCCCCCGTTCAAAAGTATTTGGGAGAAACAATTCTTGAAATAGCTTACTAGTTCTGGCAACGTATAGGCGTATAACTTTGGAGCGATTTAATCCTGGTGATCTCTGCAGTGTCGTAAACAGGTAAGTACCACTTGGCAGGCCGGATATGTTATGACAGAATAAGTAGAGAAACTCGGGCCTGGCGATTGGCCAGCAAAGGCAGAGCGGCTCCAGTTCCAACAGCTTTAGCGTATTAGTTACTGGCGACGAGGAGCTGCTATGATAAGCTTAACAGCGAGACATTGGCTCCGCTCCACTTCCGCAATGTCTTTGGTGAAATATGGATCCCAGACAAATGAGGTGTACTCTAGGACTGTTCGAACTAGAGTACCGTGTGCTCCAAGTTCATCGTTTAAAGGACCACCTAGGACGGGAGACCACACTGGTGCCCTCTATGATCGTGGGCTTCAAATATACTTCTTGATAATGTTATAAGCAACCATTTCTGGTGGGCAGTGTGTAGATTTTATCTCGTATACCGTAAAACCTTTGGCAAAGTCCTTCAATATACTACTGGTAGCGAAACTGTCAAGAGTTGCCGCTAGGTGCGCCACTGCCCTTAATTTCGTTTGGCCGCTCCGCTTCGAGCAAGCCACTCCAAATTTGTAATTACTACAAGTAGTTTCTTTTTTTTAACGATTTCTCGTACACGGACATTTTGCGGCGCGTATAGTTGATCGCTCTGTGCAGGCACCAGTCATTCTTTATTGATCTCTGAGAACAGGACTTCCAAATAAGCTTTTTTCATTTGTTTTCAGACAGAGCAATGCTTTAACAAGCGAAGAAGAGTTAGACGCTAGAACGTGAAGGTTCGCAGTACCCCCTCTTTATGGCACTGTTCACTGGGCCGAAGTTTGACGGCGATGGGGGTATCGAAACACCAGTTAGAGAAAAGAAAAAGGAACAAAAATACTAGTGTTATTTTGGAGATAGCTGCAGATGTGGAAGTTTGAGCAGTTTATACGTTGCAGCCTCTTAGTCTAGTTATACGCAGTTCCAGGGTTAACCGACGGCTGGCACCAGTGCATTTGCCGACCCGTGGTGCTCACCTTAGCCGTAAGCGGCCACAAGAGATCACCGTGCGCTCGGTCGAAGTGAAACACAAATGTGTGGACCGGCCTCTAGGCACATCCGTTCTGACCCAGTATACTTTCGATAGAACTTGGTGGCACGTTAAAAAGGGTGCCCCTACACCTAAGTGATCCTGCCGTAGCATGAAAAAAACGATAGTAAACTGCTATAAACTCCGTTTTCCCGTAACTTGGCAAACAGCGAAGCCCCAGTGTGGCAAGCAGAGCGTCAGATGGAGGCATGCGAGAGTGACGAAGTGCTCTCTTGCTGTGGAGAGCCGACGCATGCTTAGTTTCTTCGCTCCGATTGGCCTGAAAGGGCCGTAGCTTCCACCTTGCAACGAAGTGTAGTACAAAAGCTGTATCGTCCCTGTACTCACCTGTCGCCATGCAAAACTAGAAAAAGAAAAAAAGTAGCCCATTGTAGCTTTTTAGGGAACTTTCTTTGCTAGTTTCGAAATTTGCCAGTGTGTGTACCAAGGAAGTCCTTTGTTCGATAGGACGATTAAGAGGAAACGAAAAGTCGCACCGCCGCCGCAAGACCGACGTTATTCCACTGTTCCAGATCGATCCCGTCAGGACTATCTCGGCGGGCAAGGTGAACCTGGGAGCCTTCAGAACCTACCCAAAGGTACAGGAATGGCTTTGGTTTTTGTTTACCTGTCATAGTATAACATACCTCCGGTGAAACTTGTCGGGTCTATTGCATTATCTTTCTTTTATCTAGTGTTGTATTTTCCGGACTACAAGTCGCACTTGGAGCTTATGTGCGGAGAGCAAGTCGTCTGCTTCTTGCGCGGGAGTTGCAGTGACGTCGGAACGACGCTAAGCGCCGATCAGCTTTGCTTGAAAGGATAGTGGGCAGACCTCAATGCTAGATGCCTTGAGGTCTACCCACTGTTTTTTTCAATCACCCAATAAGAGCTCGGCGTTCTGACATCATTACAACCCGTGCACAAGAACCAGACGAACTTGCGCTCCGCATCAAGCCGATTTCGCTGAAAAGTAGGTATATAAGTCGCACCGTTGTACAAGTTAAACCTATTTGTATAGGTCACGCTATGAATTTTTTTCTTTTTTTACCCGCAGTGGTATCGCGAAGTTCTGAGTTTTGCACAATCGGCTAGTTCACAAGTACCATTCGACATGCAACAATTTTGACTTTTCGACTCTCGAGAAATGCCGATAGCATGGCGCTGTTTGGCAGGGGAAATCAAGTGTTTCGCAGCAAAAGGACATAGAATGTGCCAAATGAGAAGGTAGTCAGCTTTATTAAACCATGCACACAATAAAATAATAATAATAACAACATTTTTGTTATTTTGCCAACAATACACAGTTGGAAGGTGAAAAGGGGAAAAAAGCTGTAAGACAGCTTGACTAGTCCCGAGCCACCTAAATAGCAGTTGAGACGCGGGCAAAAGAAATTATTTGCACATTATTAGGAAATATATGAGAAACATAAAAGGAGATCCTTTACACGAGGAAAAAAACTACACCGCACAAAACCATTAGTACTATCATGTATTGCAAAGCCAATTTGAACAGACTAGAGCATTAGCAGACAAAACGTGCTGAGCGAACAAAATTTTCACGTGCCAGAACCAGAAACTTGTGAACAAAGCTTTGGCCCACTAGGCCAGGCCACAGAGACCGCAAGAGCATCAGTTAATAAATAATGTCTATTATTTAAATCTAAATAATAAAGTTAATAAAAAAATGTCTATAAATTGCATAAGAAGAATGTTTGAAAAAAAAAAAGGCAACTTATACGCCGGAAACGTACGGTAAATGCAAAATAGATGGTGTTTGGGAGAAAAGAGTATACCTTGTTTGTTCACCGCAAAAATAAACTGCATCGCCGAATGCCCAGCATCCGCACAAACATAGCACTAGTGGTCCGGACAAGATACCAAATTTTCATGATTAACCATTACCCGGTTCAAAAGTTATCCGCAATTTCTTTTAGGAGTTTTACCGAAAAAATTTGGCACTTTCCCGGTAGCATTTGCCGTTCATCTCTGTATTCGCGGGGGCTCCGCTATTCTCCATTTCCTCGTTGAAAATTTCCGAAAATTGCTCCTTACTTTCATGCTTGGTGACGTAAAGCTCCGAAACTTTGGCATCTAGTCCCAACCGCCGGTGCTACATTAGGACAGAGACAGTGTGTGGCGATGCACAGTTCATTTTTGCATCAAGGAGAAACGTGGTTTTCTTTTCTCCAAAACACCCGGAACTCTGTTGTCATTTTGGGGTGCACCCCAAAGTACGGGGCACGACAAAGGCGCAAGTCAGAAACGCGTCTCCGCGCACCATGCTTACGGGCACCTCTCCGGTTGGCCAGGGCTACAAGCCGCCGGACGAAGGGCCCGCCGAGTACCAGACGATCCCCCTGAACAAGATTGAGGACTTTGGGGTGCACTGCAAGCAGTACTACTCCCTGGAGGTGTCCTACTTCAAGTCCTCGCTGGACCGCAGGCTCCTCGACTCCCTGTGGAACAAGTACTGGGTCAACACCCTCAGCTCCTCCAGCCTCCTGACGGTATGCTGCTTAGCCTATGGGCTCCATGCTCCGCACCGTCTTTGTGGGGGGGAGGGGTTATCGGCAGTCGAGCGTGTTGGCACGCCGCAGCTTAGAGCACGTGGAGCGAAAGCTTGCGCTGCAGAACCCAGGGATCCTGGGTTCAATCCCCACCCCTGCCCGTTTCGAGCTGGATGAGAATTATACTGGCGTGCGGTCGTGCATCACTACTGCGTGATGCGCAGTATAGACCACAAACTAGCAGCGGTACCGCGCCGGCAAAATTTCTCGTCTGCGGCGGAGACCGGCCGGCCGTCGGGTCTGAATAAAGTCGCTGGATCCCGGGAAATCGGCACCAAGCTTCCCTTATTGTCACCTTTTTGGTTCCTGGAATGAGCAGTTTCTCCTTGACCTCCATTCTCAGTGAGCCAATCCGAATTCGCGGCGACCGGCCGCTTCGTAGACATTTCTAGCATACCTGGATTTCGTTATCTGTAAACCGGCGAAATAAACGCGCATCTTCGCTGCTGCGACCGCGTGAGTGCTTGGCAACATTGAAAAACGATTTTCTCGTCTCTCTATGTGCAAGAACTATATAATCGTGAGAGATCTATGAAAATAAGCGTGGTTGATAATTTGATTTCATACACAGTGTGCAAGACGCTTATATTGGCGAGAAACGCTTTCAATACAACTTTGCTCTGTCGCGATCTTGGCACGACTGGTTTAGGACCCTTTCGAAGCTTCGAACGAACCAAAATGGGCGATTGCCATGGCAACGGAGACCAATCAGCCAATCGCCTTGCGAGGTTTTGGTCGTCTGTATGTTGGTATCTGTGTGTCCGGTTAGCAGGCAGGGAATGCAATGGTGCGGCGCCATTTTCCCAGGGTCCTGCGACTTTAGTTTTGGCCAACTTCCCGCTAGCATATACAAAATTCAATTACTAATGTACCGTCTGTTTAGATGCCACCAGTTGGCCGCATTTGGAGCATGCATTAACCCTTTAACCACCCGGCCCGAGCTGTACTCGTCATGGAAGGTTGTACCTATTTCGCCGATGACGAGTCCCACTCGTCCAGCCAAAATGATGGTTTGCTTTCACTGCCAAACACGAGACAGGTTCGTCCATCGGCTTTAATTTCAATTTTCAACACTGGAGGGCAGGGGAGGTCGGGCAAATATAGCGTGTTTTGGCCTTTGGCACGTATCTAGCCTTGCAACAGTGATCAGAAATGGTAGCAAGCTTTGATCGATGCTGGTGACGGCCCTCGGAAACGGGCTCTCTCTTGCGGCAGTTCGAACAGTAGCGACGATGAAGACATAGAATTTGTCTCTGAAAGTGAGTCGGACATGGATTTTGAATACGAAACGGACTTAGACGACGACCACAGTGACAAAGAAGAAGACGACGCGCTGGGTAGTGTTCGAGTGTGCCAACACGTAAACCCTGAAAACCCGCCCCCGTGCCTCTGAGGTTTCCGTTTTGTGCAGTGCCTGGGATTCTGCGGCAACCCACTCACGAAAAAGACATTCTCGGCTGGTTCGAGGGTTTTTTTTATTGGGATTTTGTCGACCTCATTGTGACAAAGACAAACCGCTACGCGGTCCCGCATTTCGCAGTGCGGAGTTCTTTATGGAAACCGGTGGACCGCGAAGAGATGATGGTGTTCCTTGCACTAATAATTTTGCAAGGAATCATTGGCAAACCGCAAGTTGAGATGTATTGGTCAGCAAAAGAAGTATTGGTCTTTACGGTGCGTATGTTCAAATAAATACTGCGCATTTCAGCACGAGTTATTCTATTACTCTTACATGCACTGAGGGAAAGCTTCCATAAAAATCAACTCTTTCTTTTAAAAGTTTTGTGTTAAAGGGACACTGACAGGATATTTATGCTCGCCGAGGTTTTTAGTTGTACGTGACATATGAGAGCCCAACTACCCAGAACAGAATTTGCGGCTCGAAATTCGGTTTCTTTCCACCCAAAAACCGCCGATCAAGAACTGGCCGGTTCGAATCTCGCTCACTCTCTTTTCCGTTGTCACGGGCCGGTTTTGTAAGGTATCGATGCGACGACCAAATTTAATCAAAGTCGTGGGTCATTGAAGGCACACAGTCAATATTAAAAATAAAAAAAAATATGAAACCCATTTTTTGTGGCTTCAAAAAAGCTGCAAATACGTTGATTGAAAAAAAAGGTAGCACAGACAACCGGAAGCTTTCTGTGCGTTCGCTGCATAATTCTCGACATGGCGTCGTTTCGCGTATCGTGGGACTAGCACTAGCGGATGGCAGCGGACGACGGGCGTTGGACCTCTACTTCAGAACTGTCGTTCACGGTACTGGCGAATTCTGTCTTTCTTCGAAAGAGAAATTTTGGACCGATCAAAAGAACTGATATTCATCCCGTATGACACGCCCGACCAGCAAGCCGATTGCACGAAGACGTCGCCGAGCCGTCGTCCCTTCTCGTGGCTGAAGACATCGTTCGCTCAAACGTCAAGCACGAAGTGCGTACTTCGAGTTGAATATGCACGCGTACGGTTACTTTACGAGGTGCGAATGTGCCCTATGCTTGGTGCTGCTCGACTTAAGCCGGGAGTGCATGTATTGAAGGGAAATCGGGAAATCGGCAGCAAACTTCTGACATACAGTCTACCCGCTGCATAACTACGCATGATCGAGTTCCTTCAGTAGCTCAGTGGAAAGACGTCCGCTTCACGCGCAGAGGGCACGGGTTCGATACCTGGTGTGGGTGTACCTTTTTTTATTTTGCATTTTTTTTTTGTCAAGCATTCTGCACTGTTTACATTTCTTTTTTTACAATTATCACAGAAAAAAAAATTTTTGTGGACGATACGTCGCTGCACTAAATGGTATGGATTCCATTTTTGACACCTGCGAACTCAATGTATATCACTTTCCACAAAATGCAAGGAGCATATGAATCGAGTAGCGTCCGCTTTCCGAGCTTCGCGTAATGATTTCTACAGGAATTGCAGCCAGCCATTGATCCCAACCCTTTGATCTTTCGGAAACTTGTGCACTCTGGCATAACTCTGGCCACTTTCAGATGCAGGACATGTGAGACAACTCTTCACGCAACATCTTGGGAGTATTCTTTTCGGAGCTGATCACGGGAATTCACCACGGCACTCGGGCACTCACTACTAATTGCCAATTAAATGTAAAAAAAACTTATCTTGAAATACAGAACAGCGAGCGGAACAAACATAACTGCAAAGGAATACCACGGCGAGCGAACGCATTTCGTCTGCTACGGTGCTACGTGCGGAAAGAGGAGGAGAAAAAAAAAAAACGCATGGTCGGGTGTAGCCACGTGACTTCCGCCACTCACGCTATCCTCTCCACTTCTCCGTTTCGGTTTCGGTTTCGCGCAGTTGGGTTTTTTGGGTTTATTGAAAAAATAGGTGACTCTGTAGCAAAATATTAATTGGGTAGTATTCCGACACCATAATGAATCGCCTGACAAAAAAGGAAAAAAAAATTTTGGGGGGTGTTAGTGTCCCTTTAATACCAATCAGAAATCAATCAAGTAATGTATTTGCAAAATCAGAACGATATAAGAAAAAATATGTGGAAATAAAAAAATTTGGGAAAGTTTGTGCATTTTTTTTAAAAAATAGCTTGGTCGTTAAAGGGGTAACAATGTAATGCGCTACTGTGAGGAACAGAAATTGTACTCAGTGTTAGCGTAAAAGGCCACAGAGGCAGACATGAAAGTTTAAGTTTGGTTGTTTGATCATGTTGTGGAGGTACACCAAGCAATACTGACCAAGTTGCACTCCAAATCAGCTATTCTTTGACCATAGAATCAATTGGACAGCCAAGAAACCTACTGTACCGACGACGTTACTTGTGGTGCCGTGCGTGCTTGTCGTACACCTGCCATCCCTAGTCACCTGTGCCAAGGGTCACAAATGTGGTGTTCTCCCCCCCTCGTGCACACACGCACTCACAAAGTATTTATCAGAAAGTTCCTCGAAAGATTAAGACTAGGAAAATCAAAAAACATAATTTTCATAAAACATTTCAAATTGTCTTCTGTGTCGCATCAAGCACCTGGTGCACCAGCATCTATAGTCTGTTGCAACTGAAGAAGGTAGGGCGAGGGAAAGGAAGGCCGGGGAGGAGGAAGCAGATGGAATGCTGCAGAGGAGAGGGGGAAACCTCTCTCTCCACCGTTCTGCTTGCTTCCTCCTCCATGGCCTTCCTTTCCCTCGCTCTACCTTCTTGAATCGCAACGGACTATAGACGATGCGACTGCTGCAATGAATTTTTATGTTAGCCTCCCCAAGGTCAGCGCGGGGCAGAGCATTGGATGCGAGGGCTACTTCAGCATTCAGCTCCCTGTTCGAAAACTAGGTCCAGCCTGAACGTCGATAAGGCTCTCGTGCCCAATCTGTACCCTGCACTGGCCTCCTGTAGGTGGCATTGAAAATCCAGCACTCAAAAAAATTTGCAGAAAATTCAGGAGGGGTAGAATGCACTAGACTTGTAGCCGTGTTTTCTGCTTTCATCTTTAAAGGGATACTGAAATGAAAAGTGAATATATGCCTCGTGTTCAGAAATTAGTTGGACATGGTCAACGAAATCTGCCGACCTCATTTGCATGCACATTTGTCTTTTGAACCGATGGACTATATCTTTCTTTCCAAATAACCGATTCCAGCGAGAGCTCGAAGAGCAGCCATTGGAGTGCGCGACGCATCCCAAGGGATCCGGCACATCCAGTGCATTCGTGACGTCACGTTCACCTTTACAGGTTAAGCTGCAGGAAAGCTGGCGTGGTTGTACCTGACGGCGTCAACAAGTTATAACCCAGCCTATCTGGATGTGTGCTCCCCGCATGAGTTGAATAGGCGCGGGTGAGGAGGAGGATCGAGTTCCCAGTTTCCCCAGGATCGTGTCCCCCGCAAAGAAATGTCAACACAAAACTCTGGACAGCTACCGCCATCTATGAGCGACAGCGGTAACCAGACAATCGGCTTGCCGGCCTTGCTCATAGGTGGCGACAACCTTTCCAGCCTTTCCACTCTCTGAATTTCTCTAGGCGTCGTCCTCGAGGTTGTCCTAGAAGTCGTCCTTGAGGTCATTCTAAACATTGTCCTTGAGGTTGTCCTCGAGTTCGTCCTAGAAGTTGTCCTTGAGGACGTCCTAGACAGTCGTCCTTGAGGTCGTCCTAGAAGTCATTCTTGAGGTCGTCCTCGAGGTTGTCCTCAAGGTCGTCCCTGAGGTCGTTCTAGGCGTTGTCCTTGAGGTCGTCTAGATGTCGTCCTTTAGGCGTCGTCCTCGAGGTCGTTTTAGAAGTCGTCCTTGAGGTCGTCCTAGACATTGTCCTTGAGGTCGTCCTAGACGTTGTCCTTGAGGTCGTCCTAGACGTCGTCCTTAGGCGTCGTCCTTGAGCTCGTCCAAGAAGTCGTCCTTGAGGTCGTCTGACCATAGTACAGCTTCACTGGTCTTCCTTCTTCACTGGACTGGAAAGGCTGAAAGATTTTTTTATGTCACCTCCCCAAGAGATTGGACGCGAGGGCTACTTCAGCATTCAGCTTGCTGTTCGAAAACTAGACATACGGCTCTCGTGCCCAATCTGTACCCTGCACTGGCTTCCTGCAGGTGGCATTGCAAATCCAGCACTCGAAAATATTTTCAGAAAATTCAGGAGGGGTAGAATGCACTAGACTTGCTAGCCATGTTTTCTGCCTCCATCTTTCAAGGGATAGTGAAAAGAAAAGTGAAATATATGCCTTATATACAGAAACGAGTTAAACATGGTCACTGGCAATTGCTCATTTGTATTTTGAACCGACGGCTATAGTTTTCGTTCCAAATGGCCAATTCCGGCAAGCGCTCGAAGAGCAGCTATTGGAGAGCGTGACGCGTCTAAAGAGATCCGGCACCTGCAGTGCATTCGTAACGTCACGTTCACCTTTACAGGTTAAGCTACAGGGAAGCTGGCATGGTTGTAACTTCGCCACTTGGCGGAGTCAACACGTTGCAATCTGGCCTTTCAGGATGCGTGCTCCCCGCAGGAGTTGAATAGGTACGGGAGAGAAGGAAGATCTGGTTCGGCCAAACTTGGCAGGACCCGAGCGTGCGCTCCACCGTACCTCCGCGGAGGGGCGCTGCTTTCGTGGGTAGTTCGACGTAACGACATTCGGTTAATTCATTTAAAAAATGTATTGGTGTCTTTTCAAGCAAAAAATTGGGATCTTCTCTGTGGTGTGGCTAGAACATGCTCGACATTGAGAAAATAGGTGCTAGAATCTCGTTGCAGTATCCCTTTAAAATGGCATACGAGACTAGTTTAAAAGCAGATGCACCCGCCATTGGTGTTCCGAGGACCATCACGTCCGCAGACCGCTCCATCAGTCGAGAGATCCGACGTCACAGTAGACTATTGATGCCGACACTCTCTCTCCCTTTTCCTCCTTGTAGAACGCGGAATACACCACGGGACAGGTGTTTGACCTCTCGGACAAGTTGGAGCAGTCGGAGTCCCAGCTGGGCAGGGGCGGCTTCGTCCTGGGGCTGGACCCCCACGAGAAGCGGACGGAGGACAAGCTGGCCAAGGCCACCAAGGACAGCTGCAAGTCCACCATAGAGGTCATCCACGGACTCATGTCGCAGGTCATTAAGGACAGGCTCTTCAACCAGGTCAACTGCACCCAGGACCTCCAGTGAAACCTTACATCCTCGGCCGCCATCTGTTCTTTGCTTTTTCTCTAATCGCGGGTGCCGCAAGACCTGCAATTCAAATTGCTTCGAGGAGAGCTTCTCCGAATAAAGTCCGACGTGTACGATGGCCACGTGCTATTGTTGGGATCCTGTGTTTGGAACGCCTTGACCCATAGCGTAGGTTGTTGCCCCCTGCCACACTGCGGCCACGCGTGCGTGCTCGAGGCTTGCTAGAAAGCTCATGCTGGAACTGGAGTGTCCGAAACACCTCCCTGCTGTTCCCATCCACTTGGTATGGCAGCTTGCAGTGGGAAATCTACCTGGAGCCCCGGTGGTTAGGTGGCGCAAGCTACCAACAGGGTGTAGCATCCAACCATCCATTCATCCACCTTTCAAGCCACACTACTGAACGCTCCTTCCTTTCCGGTACGGCACCCGAAGTGCATCTCCAACCGGTGTGTTTAGCGCCCCGTCCCACCCGTGCACCGAAAGTGGTCCAGATATGGCAACAAATGGTGTCAAAAGCTGCAGCGGGACAGGCGTTTTCCGCGTCCACCACCGCCGCTGCGACAGCGCCGGGATCGCGATTGGCGCGACGCTTTTACGACGTTGCGCGGAGATCGAGGAACCACCTTTTTGGACGCAGTAAACACACTGGTCGAAGACGCGTTCTAGGCACCGTACTTCAGGGAAGCCGCATTCTGCTGTTTCGACAAACGGCATCCAGCACTATCCCTATTAGTTTGCACGCAGACGATTAGTTATTGGCATTGTTTTTTCTGGCGTTGGTAAAACACACAAGCATGCCAGGAGACTTTGTCAACTACATCAACTACACATTTGGAGATGCATAGACCAATGCTTACCTTGTTTTGTTTCTTTGGGAGTTGCCCTGACGACATCCGCTACGGCCATTTTGGCCGCCGAGAGGTCAACTTGTTGGTTCGTCTCGAGTCCAAACAAAGACCGACGGACATCAAAATCAAGTACCACCCAATGCCCTTTAATGTTTTCGGCCGCTCTGGCTGGTGCAGTCGATCGCAACGTGAGGTAGCTCGAGCAAGCTGGAAAACGCCGTCTCCCCACGTAGAAAGACGTTGCACGAGAGTTATGAAAATTTCTGCCTTTTTTTCGAGCAGAAGTCGACTTTGCCACGTATTCTATACGGGAAGTTCATTGTTCATTTTGACTTTTGGTGGTTTCATAAAAATCTTGATTCATTCGATCAAAGTATGGTTCATTCATCTGCATATTTTCTATTATTTTATGTGTTGAACACATAGTCAATGAGCAGGCCCGGCATGGTCCGCCTGACAGCAAACCACATGGGAGCCAGCTTGCCGGCGAGTGTATAAATAGGATTTCCCACAATATATACCCGTGGCACATTTGCTTCAGTTGACCAAAATCTGCGATGGACGAAAAGAAACATAACACAGTAGAAGTTGGAACTGCCCAACTTTATTTCTGAGAAAGAATGAAACAGAAGTCTGGTCACACATTTATTGCCTGCAGATACTGAGAAAAATGAGGAAAGTAAAAAAAAAAAAAAAAATGACCACAATGAAGGTATGTTTGCAAGTGTGTTACACAATGCTAAAAGAAAATACCTTGAGCAACAATGCAAAGGACTCTTTAGCCCAAACAGAAGCATGGCTGAGTTTGGATTCCTTGACACATAGCTGCTCTTACCCATCTCATGAAAAAGCTTAACAGAATGTTTGCCATTAGGGCTGACCTGCTGCTGGACCACCAGTGGCATGAAATCGTCCTCCACTTCCCTATACCTTCATGTACACAAAGAGGGTTGCATTCCAACGAAAGGCTTACGTGCAATGCCAACACACTCGTGCTTTGCAGGCGCGGACTGCACGCGACCAACCACATTGGCAGTCCAAATATGTTCTGGCACACCGCTGACATTTGAAATGCCTATTCCCTGCCAGTGTCGTTGCATGCTTGCCCTTTGTTTTTATCAACCTCATCTGTTGATTTTTCACCCACGTGTGTTTCAGTGGCCAATGAGACTGCTATTTCTAACAAAGGCTTTGGGTCATTGCTTGCACTTGCAAGGTCTCTCACCTGCATGCATTCGAATGTGGACAGTCAAGGATGAACATTGAGTGACGAATTTGGAGCACTACTCGCACTTGTAAGGCTTTTTGTCTATGGTTCGGCTGTGGATGGTCAGATTGAATTTATGAGCATATGCTTGGGGGCACAGCTTGCATTTTTAAGGTTTCTGACCTATGTACTTTCGAATGTAGAAAATTGGACTTTTATTATACGATAAAAGGCTTTGGGATATTGCTCACATTTGTAAGGCTGTTTGCCTGTATGCATTTGCATGTGGAAAGTCAGGTCTGCAGGCTGAGTGAAGGCTTTAGGGCATCCCTCGCACCTGTAAGGTTTTCACTAGGGGTGTCGCAAACTTTTCTCGAACCAGATTTTTAGATCGAGCTTTCAGGGTTCGACTCGGTCGAACCGGTTCGACGAACCTTCAAACTTTTCACCAGATACGACCGGTTCGACTTTGGGGACAGTGTGGCCAGACCTTGATACAAGCATGTCTAGGTTTGGAGAACTTTTTTTTATGCAAAGGGTTATTTTATTTTATAAACAGTTGCAAATAAAAGAAACCATATTTAATCAGTGAAGAAGGTAATACCTTAATTTTTTTGTACTGTATTAACTGAAATAACCAATTAGCGCTGCCCTTAATTCATCCCTTAGCCATCACCATCCAATCCGAAGCCAACTGGCCAGCCTGTCGCGCATGCGCACACGAGTCGAACCTCAATACAAGGTTCGTCGAATTTTCCACTAAAAGTTAGAAAAAGTCGAACCTGGTCGAACTCGAACCTCAGCCGGTTCGCGACACCCCTAGTTTTCACCGGTGTGAATTCGAATGTGTTCAGTAAGTTGTGCAAGCCGAATGAAGGCTTTGGGGCATTGCTTGCATTTGTAAGGTTTTGCACCTGTGTGCAGCCGAATGTGATCAGTTAAGGCTGAGAGCCAAGTGAAGGCTTTGGAACATTGCTCGCATTTGTAAGGTTTCTCACCTGTATGCACTCGAATGTGGGCAGTCAGGTTTGAAAGACAAGTGTAGGAATTGTTGCATAGCTTGCATTTATAAGGTTTCCCAGCTGTATGCTTACGAATGTGGACAGTCAGATCTGAAAGCCGAGTGAAGGCTTTGGGGCATTGCTTGCACTTGTAAGGTCTCTCGCTTATGTGCATTTGAACGTGGCGAGTCAGGTGTGCAGGCTGAGTGAAGGCTTTGAGGCATTGCTCACATTTGTAAGGTTTTTCACCCGTGTGCGTTCGAATGTGGTTAGTTAAGGTTGAGAGCCGAGTGAAGGCTTTGGAGCATTCTTCACATTTGTAAGGTTTCTCACCTGTATGTGCTCGCATGTGTACAGTAAGGCTTGAAAGACAAGTGTATGCATTGGTGCATAGCTTGCATTTAAAAGGTTGCTCAGCTGTATACTTACAAATGTGGACAGTCGGATCTGAAAGCTGAGTGAAGGCTTTGAGGCATTGCTCACATTTGTAAGGTTTTTCGCCTCTGTGCATTTGAATGTGGCGAGTCAGGTGTGCAGACTGAGTGAAGGCTTTGAGGCATTGCTCACATTTGTGAGGTTTTTCACCGGTGTGCGTTCTAATGTGCTTAGTTAAGGTTGAGAGCCGAGTGAAGGCTTTGGAACATTGTTCACATTTGTAAGGTTTCTCACCTGTATGTGCTCGAATGTGGACAGTCAGGCTTGAAAGACAAGTGTATGCATTGGGGCATAGCTTGCATTTATAAGGTTGCTCAGCTGTATGCTTACAAATGTGGACAGTCAGATCTGAAAGCTGAGTGAAGGCTTTGAGGCATTGCTCACATTTGTAAGGTTTTTCGCCTGTGTGTTTTTGAATGTGGTCATCTGCAGTAGAGCAATTCTTAATGGCTTTAAGACACTCCTGGGGTCTCTGTACATAAATCCCATGGGGCTGCTTTCCTAGGTGCATTCTTGGAGGCGTGGGACACTGAAACTTATCTCTTTTGTCCTTGTCAGTCTTGCTGTGCACTTTAGACCTACAGCCAGACAACATGGGAGTGTGCTGGCACTTGAATTGTTCTTCATCACCATGGGCAACCAGGTGGCTCACAATTTCATGCTGGTCTCTGGTGGCATGGGTGCAGGAATAGCATCTGAACCAGATCTCATTGGTGGCTTTCAGTAGGCAGCTGGTCTCCTCCAATAGTGCAGCACCAACACCTACAAAAAGAACCTCATCTGTATGGGACACCCAAGACAGTCACTTGGTTTAGAAATTAGTAGTCACATTTTGCATGATACTGCAATTTGACAGGTTCAGTGGTGTAATATTTTATACCTTTTATTTTGGTTTTTGAAGTACTAATTAATTACTTTAAACAGGTTGTTAGTATTAACCATCTAAGTTCAACAGCAAAAAAGCAAAACGTAATAGGGTAGGCCCTCTCCTTTTGTTTTTTTTTGATCTGACATATTGGTGCCATAAAATTACTTTAACTTCTTCCTCCTTAGCTTTCCTGCTGAGCTCACAAATTGTGCAGCATTACCATAGGTACAGGGGCGAGGGGAAACCACTAGCAGTTCAAGAGGAGGGAAGGGAGGAACTGCCCCCTTGCTTAGACTCTCCTTTGTGTACCCGCACGTCGCAATCCTCCCCCTAGAAGATTAGTCCGTCCTCAAAATTCGGACAGAAGTTGTTTTCCTCCCTCTCCCGTTCGTGGCCTCCGCAGTACTGTGCACGACAATCCTCCGTTCACCCCTAAGCTGACAGTGCTGAAGAAGCGATGTGCGTGTTGGGCCAGTTACACTTCTGTCTTTCGCCACGTGATCACGCTCCCCCGCTCACACCCACGCGCAGAGAATGAGGTCACGTGATGAAAGGGAGGTGGCCGATTGGTCCGGTAAGCGCGCAGCTCCCACCGCACTGTCAGCTTAGGGGTGAACGGAGTAGTGATGCAGTGCTTGTATCCAATGGTGAGCAGGGGAAGACTGACGTGCTTTGGGTGCCGCGGATGTCTCACAGTGAAAAGGCAGAGACCCTTCGAAAGAAAGGAGGTGTGAAATAGTCTGCCGTTTTTAAATGTTTGTACCAAAAAACAAGCTTTTCACTTTCTACCCTCTTTCTTTTGACCTACTAGACGATATGCGACTAGTTAAACCCCAACCTAAATTTATTTATCCCAGCCCAATATTTATTTCATGGCCCCTTTAAAGCAGCAACGCCATTCTCATCAAAGGCCAGGTTCACGAAACCATCTTCCAACAAAGAATTTGGGTACGACAAAACTTACAGTAATATCCCGAGATGCCCCACCCCCAAAAGATAACCTACCCTAATAATGCTTTTTTTTTTTTTACATTGTAAGATAGCCCACTCCTAGTAATTGTAGTGTTGGGATCAATGATGACCTCGGCATAAATATGGCTAGGT
Source organism: Ixodes persulcatus (assembly GCA_013358835.2). Classification (NCBI taxonomy): domain Eukaryota; kingdom Metazoa; phylum Arthropoda; class Arachnida; order Ixodida; family Ixodidae; genus Ixodes; species Ixodes persulcatus. The sequence goes on from JABSTQ010011535.1 coordinate 686,674, forward strand.
AGCATAAGCGAACATTGCTGAGTGGGAATTCATCTTTGCTTCATTGCCTCTCGCCGCGGTAACAAGTTTGGCGAGAAAACATTTAATTTCATTTATTACACCTTAAGGGCCCATTAAGGGCATTACATAAGGGGGGGGGGGGGGGGGGGATATAAAAATAGCATTTTTTCAACTTTCCTTGGTTGTACACCGATTTGCTCTAGATTTTCGGTGGGCTATCTCTTGGGATATTACAGTTAAGAATGAATCCGTATTCACAAAGTGAAATTATTGTAAATTTCACGTAGGTTACGAACGAATCCTACGACAGCTCCAGAGGTGTCTTACGCACATTTACGATCAAATCCACATGTTCGACAATATCGCTCGGTTACATCGTCGCGACGACCAACGAGCATTTATTTTTCTACTTGCTCTCCGCAAACGTCTTGACTCAAGCAGCAAGAAATAAAAAAAATAGTCGAAACCGATTGCCGCGAAGAGGAACGCTGGAACCACGGATACCCGGAAAAAGCTACAGCATCAACTATCTCATCAAACGCCAGGCATAGCAAGGCACTCCGATGCAACGTTGCTCCAACGTCTCTGGCCAAGACCATCTGCCCACGACCGGCTGACTTGCTGAGTGGAATATGCGCGGGCGACCTTTGTGGACCCTTTCCGTATGAATAGTTTGAACCCTGACCTCTATTTTTGGGTAAGAGGGCCAGTCTCTTCCCCTTGTCGCCCCCTTGTTTTCAGAGGAAGCGGTGGAAAGCGCTTCCGTCCAAAAGGAACACTCTTTGATTCTATTGCTTTTTTTGTGTGTTATAGAGATCAATAAATGCCGTACGGATTGCCTTCGCAACATAGGTACGTACACTTTGTTTTTGTATGTCCCCTTTACTGCGACCTGACGGTATGCCAACACGTGTCAATTTAGAAAAGATTTTTGCGAGCCACGCAATGCCGGTCGAACCTTTTTCCGCCAAGCGTTACATCAGCATCGAGTTGCAATTGTCTAGTGGCTCAGCAATTCATATCACCGGTTGTAAAAGACTGTTTCCGAAGCGATTACCAAGACGCAAGCCAACAGTGCAGTTCAGTACCCAATCTGAACAGGTATTTATGTGCCTCTTGCCGACACTCTTGTAGTTCAAACGTATCTTCTTAGATGTCGGCTCTCTTTTGCATCCCCGAGGCCACGAAAAATGTTCCGGTAGTTTGTTGCCATGTGTGCCGCTTTTGCGGAGCCGCGCGGGCCATCTCCTTTTAGCAACTATAATAGTTGTGTTGGCTTTGTAGCGATCGAGTTCGTACCGATCGGCCAAGGCGGTTGTCCCGTCCTCGGCAGAGCAGAACATTGTGGCCCACATAAATCGATATTTCGTAGCTTACGTCGACATTACACCGCACGACACGATCCCCAAACAAGCATTGCCAGAAAGGCCGCCTACGTTTGTTGGGATCCAAAATCCACGTGCTCCGATCATGCTGAGCTCGCCGATTGGCTGTTCATTTTGCCGAAGACGTCGTCATAGTAACAGCCCATCCTCGCAGTGATCGGGAGCTTGCGGGACACCAGAAGTTCTCGTTTTCCCATACGAGAATGTCGCTTTCCTCCTCTCGCTTAAGAAAGCGTTCGCGAGTGTTCTTTGTTTTGCTTGTTATTCAAATGAATGCAGTTTTTGCTGGGTTGAGTTGCATTTCCCCATTAGGCCTGTAGAGTTCGCTCTATTGGGACAGGCAAGTAGTTTTGGGTTCTCCTGGCCTTTCTGGCCATGTAACGTAGTGTACAGGAAGCAGTCGTCCGCGAATACCCTAACCGTAACATCGGGACTCGCTTCTTTAGCTATATTATAGATGTAACACCGAATAAACATGAGTCCCAAAATTCTCCTTCGAGGACTAACCACAGACAGGCGACGCATCAACATCAATTACTACAAACTGTGTCCCTTTGCTAAGGTATGCCTTAATCTATTCATTGATGTCAGCATTTATAACTATTTAGCTTTCTCATTATGCCTTCGTGGGACACCCGATTGAAGGCTTTTGAGAGGCCTAAACAAATTGCGTTTATTTGTTCTCTTTCGTTTGATGAACCAGAAAAATCGTGAAATGTTTCGAGTAACTGCGTTATTGTAAATGTTCCTCGTCGAAATCGACATTGATTTTTATAAAAAATGTTTGAGCTCTCATTGTCAAAAGAGGCTTTTATCGTCAAGGCTTCAAGTGGTCGTAAAGGCTTTGTCTTTAAGTAAATTTTGTATTGAGCTACATATACAAAGCGTTTCTTTTTATTGAATACTATTTTTTTCTAAAAGAAAGCAACGAAAGCTACACAAATGCGATCTGTACGAGCGAGTTGTACGGCCAGGCGGGCATTACGCATTTTAGTCCTGTCATATATTTGACGTGCATGACACTTTGGTGCAAGTTCATTCGATGCTTGGCATTTAAGGGTCGAAGCCATCACCATCTTTGCTGGAACAAAAACCACCCGTTGGACATGAAACAGGCGCAAATTCATAATCCACCTCGATACAAAATGATGCACGGACTCGCACAATTATCTACTGCACGTTCCATCACTCTTCATTCCCAGTGTGAAAAAAAAAATTTCACTGCCCTGGATGCTGACATAACCGAAGAGTTATAGGTCGACTCACTATTGTCCATTTCACCTGACGATCGGACTGTGGAAGACGCTGCGAGCCATCCAGCCACTCCTGTACTGAGCGAGTGTCACGTTACGTTTGTCACGCGATACGTTCAGAGCGTTGGATTTGACGGCCTGTAGAGTTCGCTGGGACTCGTCGTACGGTGAAACAAGAGCACGGTAACCCGTTTGCTGCCTTTGATATCCTGACAAAATTCAGACAAAGCGTCTCCGTGGAGGAAATTCATCATTTTCAGAGATTGTCACTTCAGAAGGTTCTGGTATGCAAATGTGTGAGCGCTCGCTCATAAACTTCAGATTCTGAAGTTACGAGAGATTTGAGGAAATTTTTAACTGGAAAAAGGCGGCCGACGAAGCCCCCGACTGCATGGAGAGGAATGGCATCAGGCAAAAGGAACAAACCCCATTTTCCCATTAAAAAAAAACCAAAGAACTTGGTGCAATTTAACCTTTCACAAAAAGTATCTTTAGGCGGTGCTTAAATTTCACGAGTACAAGTTCCGGGGGGTGGGGAATGTAGTTTAAATAATCCCTTTTTCTCGTTCAGAGTATATACGTTACGTCCGATGGAACCCGAAATAAAAATTAAAGTTATGTCCATCCACATCGACGTAACTTTACCCCAAGGTTGCGAGTAACGTCGGACATAACACAATATGAAAATTCAAGTTACGTCTGGCGTAACCCAATATGAAAATTAAAGTTACGTCGGACGTAACTCGAAATAAAAGTTTGAAGTTACGCCCGACAAAACCCGAAATAAAAGTTAAAGTAACGTCCTTGTAACCACGCAACCTACGCGTATGTTTCGCTTTACGGCCGATACACGACGCAAATACAAAAATATCGTGAATTACTACTGCGTTGTGTCCGATGCAGCATTCGTGAATCGGTTAAAATCTCAACTCTATCTGTACCTTCAGCTTTGTTGAGAGGGCTGGAGTGTGTTCCTCGCACGTCGAGGCTGCTGAAGCTGGGCGGGTTCGATGCCCGTCACATACATTTTTTTCTTTCTTTGCTTTCCCCTCCATTAAGACAATTTATTACAATTTTTTCTATATTAAAACACTTCTTGCTATCTTTGCCGCGTTTGTTACACCTGCTTGTAGCAATTGCTGGCTCGGGCCGATAGCATGGTTGATATGGCTAAAGGCCGAGGGTCTATTGTCCTTGCCACACCCGGGCGGCCCCTCGAAACAGCTCTTTATTTAATACAATCTGGAAGAAAACACTGCCAAAGCTAGTGTGCATGGCGACTTGAATGATACCTGAAGATTCTGCCAGTTTTCAACAAGTCTGCCGGAAACCCTGCTGCTGTAAACAGCACGTTTGTATCACATTACCATTCTATCTCTCTTAATAATTGCTTTGAACATCCGCGATTCTCAGAAAGGTTCGCAAAAAATTGTCTTAAAGGAAAAAAAAAAATTGTCTTAAAGAAGGGGAAAATATGAGAAAGAAAAAAAAGAAATAATGTGACAGGAACCTGTACCAGGAGGTACAGATGGAGTTGCAATTTTAAGCCAATTAACGAATGCTGCATCGGACGTAACGTAGTAATAATTTACGCTGTGTTTGTTGTTTGTGTTTACGTCGGTGTATCGGCCGTGAAGCGTAAAGGTTGCGTAGGTTACACAGGACCTAACTTTAACTAATATTTCCGTCGACCTTTCATTTTCATTCCAAGTTCCCTTGGATGTAACTCGAAAGCTTGGGGTAAAGTTACGACGAAGGTAATTTTCGTTTTCATTTCGAGTTCCGTGGGATGTAACTTTAATTTTCACATTGGGTTAAGTCAGATGTAACTCGAAACCTTGGGGTAAAGTTACGTGGGACCCGCGGGGACGGACAACTCTAATCTTTATTCTAGGGACGGACGTAACTCTAATCTTTATTCTAGGTTCCTCGAATGTAACGCTGGACACTGCGTTTTTCTTTTTTATGCACAGGAAGGAAAACGGTAGAAACCGTCTGGTTTCCACAGCTACTTACAGAAGGCCCAATATGAAGCAAACATCTCAAAGCTTCTTTGAGCTAGACAAAATAATAATAATAATAATTTTTATTTTCATATTTTCTAGTATTCGCAACTTTCAGCGATGGTGGTACCGCGTTGTGAGAATCGCGCACCCTAGCTCTTGGATGATTGGCCTCACAATAAATGGGCTTGCCTACATCTTCCTGGCTTGAAAAAATAACGTAAGGCTCTAATACTGCTCGTATATAGTAAAACCAGAATTACTTACGCGTCGCAGACCCAGCCTCGTACCGCTGTTCTACGACGATCATCCAGATGACAGCCATTTTGATAGGCACCAGTGCGCCCCCTATAGGTCGTGAAAGTTGCGAATTCACTCGGCAGTGTGCGAGGCTAGGGTTAATTCTTTTTTCAAACTTGCCGTTGACCCTGGCAAGGTTTTTGGCCCATATTTTTACAGAAAGGGGGTTACGCCTTCGTAATTTTAAAAGGTAAAACCCACCTGCGAAATACACCTTTGACGAAAAGAGAGAGAGAGAATGCACTTTAATATTGAGCACAAATTAAGTGTTCAAAACATCCATGGCTTGTAACACCAAGGCCATTTGGTCATCCGGTTCGTCTGACGCCAGCCAAGCACTCCAGGAAAGGGTAGGGGGGTTAGGGAGGAACGGTGTGGATAGTGCAATAGGGCACTGTAGGAGACAATGTTCCAGGTTGGCGTATGGGGAGGGGCAGTTAGGGCATGAAGGATCAGAACGACGTCGAAGAAGAAAAAGCCTAGCGGGAGTAAGAACGGTGTTCGTTTGGATTTTTCGGAGGACGTCAGTTTGTGCCACATTGAGGTTCGGGTGGGGTCGAGGTAGTCGTTGTTGAGAGTTACGGAGCTGCTTGTAATAGAAATTGATTGAGCGTTTGTAGATTAAGGCATCGTCACTGGTCGGGGGGCTAGGCCACGGGATCACAGGCGCTCGGATTTGCATTTCGCGAGCGAGTTGATGAACCAACTCATTACCTGTGATCCCGCTGTGACCAGGGACCCACCGAACGGTGACAGAGGATGGGTTTAGTGCGCGTAGAGCTTCATCGAGGACCGATCTGAGATCTGGTGGGATTTTGCGTTGCTGCAGAGCGCGTATGGCTGCCTGGGAGTCCGTATATATTGTATAAGCTGATGTAAGAGGTAGTTGGGAGAAGGTTTGGATAGCATGTATAATGGGAACTATTTCTAGTGTGATGATATTTGGAGGGTTGCTATATGGACCGCAGGTGTGAACTGTGGAGGTTGGAGATTGTGGTGTGTAGATTGCATATGCCCCAGCTCCCGTATCTCCTGTGTTGGAGATGGATGCATCAGAATATGCTATGGTGTGTGTCTGAAAGGGGGGATTGTGATGGGAAGCTTGCGCCCTCCTGCGACCGTCGTTGAGGCCCGGGGACATGCGGCGAGGCACAGGGGCGAAGCGCAGATTTAACGGTAGGGCTGGGGTAGGTATATGTAAGGGGAGGTCTATGGGGGAAAGTCCTGCCTGCTCCAGGATCCATCTACCCTGAGGTGTTCCTGAGAGGCGGGCTATCTGCCGATCTTGATGCAGGTGCAAAAGAGAGGTGAGGGGGAGAAAGAGGCCCGTTTCGTATAGTTTTTGGTTGGAGGTGGAGATGGGAAGGTTTATAGAGGCCTTGTATAATGTGTTTAATGCTGCTGAGAGTTTGTTGATTTGTTGTTGTGTGAGTGTGACATATGGTATAGAATAGAGAATTTTACTGAGGGCTAACGCATGAACTAGGTGACTCGCCTGCTTCTCGTGGAGACCCGCGTGCTTTTTTACCACTCTGCGGACCAGGGAGGTAACCGAGTGGCATGTGTTTACGACTGAACCGACGTTGGCTTGATGTGATCTTTCCCGTAAATGCATGCCCAGAATTTTACATGTAGAGACTTTCGGGATGGGGTGCTGGCCGATGTGTAAGGATATGTGCTGGTTAACAGATCGCTGATATTGGGTATGTGATAGAAGAAGCAGTTCCGATTTTTCTGGGGCAGGTTCAAGGCCTGCTTGCTCAAGATATTCAGCTATAATGTCCAGTCCCTGCTGCAGAGTCGATTCCACTTCCCCTGGTGACCCGTGAGTGCACCAGAGGGTGAGGTCGTCCGCGTAGAACATGTGTGAGAGTTGGGGGACTTGTTGGAGGCGATAGGCCAGCTGGGCCATGCCGAGATTAAATAGAGTAGGAGACAGCACCGCCCCTTGTGGGGTGACGCGTGTGAGCGTAATCGGTGGGGACGTCTCAGTCTCAATACGAAGACTGGCTGTGCGGTCTTTAAGGAAGTTCAGGATGTAAGTGTAAAGCCTGTGACCGCAGCCTGTTTCTCGGACTGAGGCGAGTATGTGATCGTGGCCAATGCAATCGAATGCTTTACGAACGTCTACAGTGACAAGGGCGTGGACTTGAGCAGATGGTGGGGAAAGAAAAGTGTGTTGAAGAAGGAGAAAGAGGTCTTGTGTGGATACGTTAGAACGGAAGCCAATTTGTGTGTGGGGGAAGAACGAGATGGTTTCCAGATGGTCCTGGAAACGGTCCAGCACCATCCTTTCCATCGTCTTGCCCACACAGGAGGTGAGCGAAATGGGACGAAGGTTGGTGAGAGAGGGGGGTTTTCCTTGTTTCGGTATCATGGTGATGATAGAGGATTTCCATTCTTGTGGTAAGGTACCCTCCGACCAGTGTGTATTTATATGAGCTAGGAGTTGCTCTTTGTCCTCCTCTGGGAGATTGCGGAGTAGCGTGTACGTAATGGCATCTTCTCCGGGTGCAGATTTTTTAACGTTTTGTGTGAAAGCCCAGTCCAGCTCTGCTAAGGTGAACGAGTGGTCTAATTCTGAATTCTCCGGGCCTGTATAGGATAGGTAGTTCGACGAAAGTGGTGCCGGGATGTACAAATCCTCTAGTGTCTGAGTCAGCTGCCTTGAGCCCTGAAGGGTGAGATATTTAGCCAAGGTAGGTATAGGGGGAGGGTGGGGTCCTAGCAGGGATCGGAGTAGATTCCATGAAGATTTTTGGTGGAGAGAACCGTTGATTTCATTACATACCTTGTTCCAGTTTGAGATATCTAAGACGCCGCAGTGCGTAATGATTTCTTTGTTGACATCGTCTAATCGTTCTCGAAGTTGGTGATTAAGAGGCTGTTGATTTATGTGTCTGAGGATTCGCTTCCGCCGTTTCCAGAGGCGCGTCAGGTAAGGATCGGGCTGTGGTGATGGAGCTGTTGTCTTTTCTGGCTTGGTTGCTTGTGTCTGAGCTTGCTTTATCGCGTGTATCCAGGTCTCATACGACTCTGACTGGCGCTTAGTAGAGGCCAAGATGCTGCGGAAGGTGTTCCAGTTGGTGTGTTTGAGGGAGACTTTATGAGGACGTGAGAAAATGTTAAGTGTTATGGACAGGATGAAATGATCGCTCAAGAGTCTTTCCCGGGTGTGGGTCCAAGTGCTTTCAGTTCGGCCCTGGAACAGTGTAAGGTCCGGAGAAGTGGATTGCTGCCTACCAGTACCCTCTCTTGTCGGGACGTTGGGGATGTTCAAAAGAGTGAAATGGTGTTGTGAAATGTAAGAATGACGAAAAGTTTAGATTGTTACGTGCAGGCGCCGATTTTTACGGCCCATTTTAGATCAAGCCTCGGTATTTCAGACACCCTATATTATATAAGATGAGAACGACGTGTTCTTCTGATCGTCGCTAAAAACCGCTGCCCGAGTTTCGAAAGATCGGGGACGGTTGAGGGCGCGTCAACCGGCAAGCCGAGGTGACCTTGCGGGCGGTTTGATGATCTCAGATGCTAAAGCCTAGCAGTCTGGTGGTGAGGAGCAGTCGAAGTAGACGGCTGCGGCCCACAAGGCATTCGTGGGCTTGAAACGTAGCGCCAAGGTCACCCGGTTATCGTCGTCGTGATAAATGTACCACCTAAAGACACCTTTGTGACAAGTTTCAATGCACCCTGGTCATCGGTTTAGTTACATGATTGATTGATTGCATGTGTTTACACGGCTGAATACACTTACCATCCCACGGGGACGCTGTCGGAGTCGGTTCCATTCCTTCCATACGAAGGGCTATGGTCAGCTCAAGGATTCAAGTCAGCTTCATAAAATGGTTCACAAGACTGTGAAGGAGGCACAACGCGAAGCAAAAGCACGACCGAATGAAGCAAAAGGCAAAAGCACAAGCAGTGCCAATGTGCCAGACTGCCAGCTGCCAGTGTTGAGGCCGTGGCAGCCGTGGTTGAGGCGTTGTTGATGTTGTTGACACTGATCGGTTATCACGTGGTGGTGATCGTGATTGTGGTGATTACTGTTGTGGTCAACGTGGTTGTGGTTAGGGGTGTCGCGAACTTTTGTCGAACCAGATTTTTAGGTCGAACTTTCGAGGTTCGACTGCGTCGAACCGGTTCGACGAATCTTCGAACTTTTCACCAGATTCGACCGGTTCGACTTTGTGGACAGTGTGACCAGACCTTGATACAAGCAAGTCTAGGTTTGGAGAATTTTGTTTTTATGCAAAGGGTTATTTTAGTTTTATGAACAGCTGCAATTGAAAGAAATTAATTTTAATCACTGAAGAAGTTAATAGCTTAATTTTCTTGTACTGTATTAACTTAAATAACCAATCAGTGCTGCTCTTAATTCATCCCTTAGCCATTACCATCCAATCCGAAGCCAACTGGCCAGCCTGTCGCGCATGCGCACACGAGTCGAACCTCAATACAAGGTTCGTCGAAATTTCCACTAAAAGTTCGAAAAAGTCGAACCTGGTCGAACTCGAACCTCGGCCGGTTCGCGACACCCCTAGTTGTGGTGTTGTGGTCATCACAAGTTGGGGGAAAAAAGATTTTGTTACAAAAATAATTTAGACTTAGGTAAGAAATTTTGAGAAAAAACTGTTCTGCAAAGATTTTGCGTCGTTCTGCACTTTTAACATTTGATGTTAAAAGTGCAAACGAAGATTCGATGTTAAATTAAGCTAAAGCCAACGTTAGCTAAAGCTAAATTTCTTACTGTTTTGATTTTATGTTTATGTTTTCATTTTATTTGAGCCTTAAACGTAGAAATGTTTCTACACTTCAAAGCTGTGAAACTTTTACTTTAGAGTCACCTATGTCATTAAGTTATAATAACTTTATGACCTTTGTCACCCTGGTGACGTCATTTTGGCACAAACCGCACAAGCACGACGTAAACGAGCGAAGTCAAACATGATCGCACGCACACGTGTTTTTTGATGCAAGTTCCGAAATGCGGTGTTTACCCGGCAGAACTGGCAAGTAAAAACTAGGGCCCCGGACTGTTATCGAATCTTCGTCGTGTTTAACCGTAAGTAACACTCGTTTCTTTTCAAAGCACACAGCTACCGCGCGTAAACTTCTCTGGAGTTACGCATGGCAAGTTTGCCGGCGTCTGCCGGCTAGCCTGTGATGATCGCACGCTTCATGTCGCGACGGCTAACGCCGAACAACGTTATTTTTCAGAAGACTTCCAGAGGCGTGAATTTACGGATTTAAATATCGCGTAGAGAAGTGGCCATGGAGGAAACCAGCTTGGCACGCCAGCTGCGCAAGTTAGCGGCGCCGCAGACATCGATCTTGAAGGACTCCAAGATCCGGGCGTCTTTTCTCTTTGACCCCCGTGAGGCCGCGGCTGTCGACAACGACACAGCCTTCGCTATCGGTAAGACAAACAACGAAGTCATAAACGATCTTTTATGGAGGTACTGGTGACACTGGGTTCTAGTGATTCGCGTGAATATGATTGATTGATTGATTAAAAGTGTTTATTTTGTGGGTGGTTCTCTGCCCCATAAATCACTCCCATAAATTCAGAGTAACGCAAATGAAAAGAAAACGAAAAAAAAACAAACAAATAGAAATCACAAAGAGAGACGTTGCATGTCGAATTCCCCGTGACAGCGCATTGAATGTGCTCCTATTTTGAGCAAAAAAAAACAACGGCAATGGTATCTCACATTGGAGAGCAGTCGACTGTTTCAGCGACACACCATAGATTTTCTAGGGAAGGAACCTTCTGTTCTCTGCTTATAAGCTCACAGTCTTGCCATCTTTAGCTTTCATTTGCATATACGACTATTACGAGCCATCACCTGATGTTATAAGATTTAAAATGTCACGGTCTGGCAGTTTTCAATAGAACGAAAGCACGCACACCGTCCTTGCCCTGCCGCACAATAGACCCTTCCGGAAAAAGAAATGCTCCCCTCTGGGAATTATGGATATCCGATGTTTGCACACGAGGACGCTCTACGCTTGCAGCTCAGTTCGGTGCTGTTGATGACGAGTTGCTCTTGCAAGTTACTCGAAGCAGGGACAACGAACCGACCAGAACTCAATTGTAGCACGACCATGGCTTCGACGCCCAATCGGGTGCCATAGTAGTTGTCGATGAAATGTTTTCAATGAAATGTGCGTTGATGAAACGCTATAAACCAAGCATTGGCAACTCGCAATGCTCCAAGTACATAGGAGAAATGCCGACTTAGCTTGGGATCTCAAAATCTCCAGGCTGAGCGCTATCGTCTCGTGGACACGCAAAAATATTAATCTTCTCGGGCTTAACACGCTGCTGCACCAGTCAAACATCAGAATGCCTTTCCCCCCCTGACTCCTTGTGCCGTGCGGGGTCATGTGGGGTCTGAGCAATGCATTGTGAGAATTTCAGGAAGGGTCTGTTCGCTAGGCTTGACAGGCACAAAAAGAAAAACATATCTTCATGTAGCTGTTTTTGCTTTCCCGACGATTCTCATGGCAGCATTTTAAGAAAATACTCATATTTAAAGGTATTTTCTGACAGCTAGAAGCCCGAGCTCCCAGCATTATCTTAGCAGTTGCTCCTGCCAGGCGAGAGTTTGTGCAGCCGTTGTATCTCCTTGAGCAAAGAGCTCGCACTTGTAGCCTGGTGATGGTATTGCCGTTCCAGTTGATCTTGTGTGAAAAAGAGGGGCAGATATTTAGACGATGTGGTACTCTGTTTAAAAGAAAACAGAATAGTGAAAAAAGTGTGAACACATTATGTGCGCAGAGCTTTTCTTCGAGGGGAAATAAATCGAGGATACAAAACTATAATATAGGGCGGTGCTTGAGGCATGGGAACGGGGGCTCGCAGCCGTGGGACGCTTCCCGGACGCGTGTTTGAGACCCGTTTTAGATGGATGTGTCTACCGTTATCGAGGTCTTGATATTAAGAGGTGATTTGGTTGTGTCTGCAACGAGTCTGTCCGTGAAGAGGTTGGTGAGGTCAGCATCAGGTTAATATAAGGAGCGAGGAAAAAAAAATGATTTTAGACGTTTTCCTTCGTTATCTTTTCCTTCAGCTTGAATTTTCCGCGCCGCAGGCACAGGTGTTAGATTATCATAAAAAATAAGTGGATGTCTATTGAGTGAAATCATGGCTTCACTACTGTGGAGCAAGCTTTGCAGTATTGCAAAGTTTTCTTTGTGTACATAATTAAAAAAAAAAGATCCTACATGTAACAAAGTATGTGGAGATACGCTTTCAGCGAGTTATGCTTGTTAAAGAGTTATGCTTTTAGCGATCACATCAAACACACCAGTATCTTGTTGAAAAAGACACAAAAAGGAATTTTAAGACAAATTAAACGATTACCTCGTGGATGTCGCTAAAGCCTCATTTGTTATGCTCGTCTAGGAACCTTGACAGGTAGTGATGATGCCTGTCTCACCTCGAACTATGCATGCCTTAAACCTGACGTCATCTCCCCTCTCACTGGCACTCTCTTTTGTGTTTTCCAGACGTTGCTATTCTCCTTCTACAAGATTATAGAAGATTAACCTGTCACGCGAAATTCATACAAAAGCAGCTTTGCGGTGGCCCTATCACTGGCGTGCTTCGGACTCTTAGGTGGCTGGAATGGTTAGGACATTCCGTTTCAGCCTCGCTGAAGCTCTGCTCGTCTCGAGACAATCTATGTCACGATTATGCCGGATGTCACGTGCTCTCCGCTGGCTGCTCTCTGAGCACTTGCCAGAGTGGGCCGTTTATAACGATAAATACTGCCATCAGGCTCAAAATACAACCGTGCGATTGTAATTTACGGTTATTGTGGATCATATTCAGCCTATTTCTGAACACGACAACTATATTTCAAATTTTGTTGAAGCATCCCTTTAAGTAAGCATATTTTCCTCGCGGTTATATTTCTCGTTTGATCCGTCGGCAAGGATATTGAAACTTGCCCCCGCTTGCTCATATGCAGTGCAGCCTCGTTACATCAGATCTGGATGTACAGTAGACATTTGGTTATGACTACCGTAGAATACCACGCGTCCGCCCGTCCCCAAATTTGTAACATCTGAGAAAATACGCACGGTACACAGGGTTCGTAGCGGTCCTTGAAACCCTTGAAAACCCTGGAATTTTAATATAGCATTTTCAAGGCCTTGAAAACCCTTAAATTTTTTGAGGTCCTTAAATTTCCTTGAATTTCGTCAATACGTGGCTTGCTCATGACGTCATTTCCGATGCCCTCCAGAGAAAAGGGGAAGAAGGAGCTCTCCTCTTATCAGGATCGTCCTTTGTGCCTCCCGGACTTGCACAGGTGTCGCTATTCTCCTCCCAGAAGATTAACCTGTCACTCAAAATTCTTACAAAAGCAGCTTCTCTCTCCTCCTCTTACATGGTGTTCAAAAGTATGCGATGTGACGTCAGTGCAAGGAGCCTATAGACTTTCGTTCAGCCAGTTTTTAGCGGATGCCTCTTAAACGCCTGGCAACTACGTACTCGAGCCACCTAGGCATCCACTCCAATCCACTTCTGTAGCCACAACGCCGTACAGCATGTACGGCCAGCGGCAGCAACGATGAAAGCTAAGCCTACCTTCGGTTTGGGAACATTGTGTGCGGATAATCGAAGTCACGTCTTTTGCAGCCTCAATATGCCTGGAAAGTGCAATTTCCAGCAGTCATGATTAAGCAGTGGTGCTTATAAGGAGTGGATTTCTCCAGATACGTCGAACTCGCATCGGGCAAAGTGCAAGCCATGTGGGAAAACGTTTGACGTGTCATCAGTGGGGGAGTCGGCCCTTAAAAGTAGGGATGTCGCGAACCACCCTAGGTTCGATTTTGAAAGGTTTCGATATTTGCGAAGCGAACTGAGGTTCGATTTCGAAAAATTTCGATATTTTCGTACCGACCGAGGTTCGAATTCGAAAAATTCGCAACTTCCGATCACAGTAGAGTTTCGAATTCGAAAAGTTCGAAGCTTTCACGGTTTCTAAAATTTCGGGTTCGAATATTTCGAATATTTTTTTACTTGAGGTTCGATAAATTCGAAGATTTCGAATTTATTTCTGCGTAAAGTTCGAAAAGTTCGAAAGTTTCGATTCTCTTTTAACGCTGAATTCGAAAAAAAAAAAAAAAAACTTCGAAGATTTTGAATTTTTTTCAAGTCCAAGTTTTCAAAGTTCGAAGTCCAGTGTTCAAGTTCCTCCACAGTTTCAGTTTCAAATAACGTATTCACGACTCACTGGTTTCCACGAAATCAGTTTTAGAAAAGTTAGGGTGTGATACCTAAGCTCTGCGAAGTTGGTCAGGCCATTAAATGAGACGACAAGTGTCCCGGATGTGCTGGAATATTTGCCAGTGCAGAGTGACGTGTGACCATAGATCAGTAATTGTGACCGCCAGCCCGGGATGGTCATTAACGTGCATCACGCAGTAGTGATCACACGAACACACTGTTTTACGATACTTATCCAGTTCGAAATGGCCAGGGGCGGGCAGGAGGTTGAGGCTCAGAAAAACCTTGAAGCGACCTGGCAAACTACCTCCCCACCCCTGGCACGCTGGTAGTAATCCGATCGAACGCCGCCCGAGTGACGCTGGCATATAGTAAGTTAAGTTTGTAATTGTCCTGGAGGTTTATTTTCTGGGACGGAGGAATCACCTCGCAAAAAGCACAGAAGCCGACACAACTCGAGGTCCAGGAGCGTTCTACCATACAAGTGGCGTCGGAAGAGGAAAAACAGGGGAGGGAAGAGGGGAGGGGGGGCCTCAGCCCCCTTCCCCCTTCCAGATATTTCGGACTGTTAAAGATAACAATACGGGGAAAGAGGGCGTGGTCGAGCTTATTTTAATCTGAAATTATTTATGCCTATGTATAGGGTCTATTCACTTGCTGAGTCATCCCCCACAAACATGGCCGCCGAGCGATAAAGCGGAACTTTTATTCGTGAGCTTGGTGAAAAATAAAAGAAGGCAAAGCAAACTCGCCTATCAGCAAACCGCTATGGCCTTCGGCGGCCATGCTTGTGTGTAGTGACTCGACATTAAAAGGCGGTCTGACGTCATGTGAATAGACTCTATAGCTACTGTCGCTCTTCACTGCATAAAAGATCGCGTAGATGGTCATTGTTAGAAACTCGTTGTCAGAAGGCACTACTCGTCACATGCTTAGTGGTTCGGAAGTTCAAAGCTATGTCTTTACGACCTAAATAACTGTGCCAATAGTAAAAAAAAAAAAAGAAAAATTAATAAATGCGGGGATAAAAAGCTGGAGAAAGAAAAAACTATCAAGAACTCGCCAGATGTGTTGTATTCTTGCATATTCAGAGGTTCATAACTTCGAAACAACTTTCTCCTACAAAAATGTGTACAGGCTAAAAGAAACACGTCCCAGGAACGTGAAGCGAAAAAAAATAATGTTTTCTCTTAATGACGTGCTGAACTTGAACAATATTAGAAATCTTCTCCCATGAGGTAATTTATTCCTTAAGGTGAAAAAAACAATAAATACATTATTTTGTATTCTGCAGATGGCAATGATATGTACTGTCTGTGGTGTTAATTTAAATGTGATACCTCAAACGACTTAGACGAAAATAAATACCAAGTTTAGGGCATAATTTCATGTAGATACATGCTTAGACATTTCTTCGAAACTCACCTTGAATAACAAAAGTGATATCTTAAGAGGACTTATCTAGGCTATACATAGATCATTCTTAAAAAGTTTAACATCTCTACCATAAATAGCTTCGGCTACATCGCGCTTCAAATCTGGCATAAACGATAATCGTCAAAAATCTGTCGTCCTTCCTCGCTCCTTCGGGAATTTATTTCTTTAAAACTAAGCATGCCAAAACATTGAAATAAACGGCATTGTCTTTCGTAAAGAACAGAACACCGCATGTAAAAGTTCGAGAAAAAAAAATTAGGAATGTTCCTCACTATTTGAATTCAAATGAAACCGTCCGCCGGTCTTTCGAAGTTCGACGAACGTCGAACTTTTACCCTAAAAGTTCGAAGTTCGTCGAACTTCTGACTTTTCAGGATTCGAAAGTTCGAAACTTTTCGAATTCTATTGATAAATAAGTTCGAAAGTTCGAAAAGGATAGAATTTTTTAGCGTAATAAGTTCGACGGTTCGAAAAGCGTCGAACTTCTTAGTTTAACAAGTTCGAAAATTCGACTTACGTCGAATTTTACGATATAGAAAATTCGAAAATGCGAAATCTTTCGAACCTTCCGAATCGCTTGATTCGACCACCGAAACTTCGATTCGAAAAAAGTTCGCGGCATCCCTACTTAAAAGTCACATGAAGAGCACAAAACACATGGAGAATATGAAAGCGACTACGGCGCATAGTACCGTGCAGAGCTACTTGACGACAACTGTTTATGAGCAACGCATCGAGCCAGCTCCATTGACGTCGTCGAAAAACGGCAAAAGAAAAGACTCTGGAGCTCGCAGAAATGGATGAGAACCTGAAGGGAAAGCTTCGGGAACTTAATCTGGTGTCCACTGTTTGAAAATAGGCCCCTTTTTTCCGTGTGTGTGCAATACATCTATTTGCTTGTGAAAAATGTGCTTGCTTTTACTTGTGTGCAGTACAAGATGTGCTTCCATGATGTGAAAGATGGTGTTGTCTTTTTCTACGATCTCAAAAAGTGTTGTTTCAAGTCCTTGAAAATTCTTTGTTAGGACCTTGAAAGTCATTAAAAACCCTTGAATTTTTTTCTTCTCAGTTGCTATGAACCCTGGGTACATTTATATGTAAAATTGATGACTGTACAAGGTGCCCATCCCCCATTTTTTTTGTGATTATCTCCAAAGTTTGAGTGGGCGCTTGCTCGGTGTTTTACGGTAGGATTCGGGGTTTAATGTTATCCTGCAGATTTGGTGTTTTTTGTGTAAATTGGTTATGACTTAACCAATTTATACAAAAAACACCGAATCTGTAGGAGAAAATTAAACCCCGAAAAAAAAAAAAATATATAGCCCCAATTTCGAAAAAAAAAAAAAAAGAAACACCGAAAACGCGGAGCCCTAGTTATAACAGACATTCTATCTGTGTCATTGAGCCGACGTCGCTTATTAGAGGTTATTTAAAACATACGCCGAGATATAACGGACTATATTAGGGAGTTTCCCTAGCAGCACACTTAAAATTTGGAAAGGCTGAAGGATTCGTTGTCACGTATGCCTGAGCATTAATTCCTTTCAAAAAGGTTTTGTTTCTTTTTCTCGGCTAAAGCGGACCTCCACGCCAGAGCCATGTTGATTTAGCGTGAAGGCTCACAAGCGACTGCGTCTTTTTTCTTAGCTAAGCGGAGAGTTCTATCTTTGTCAAGCAGCAAAACAAACAAGCAAACTACCCGAGGTAAATGGAGCAACAGGGGTGGTTTTGCCATCTGCCAGAGAGCACGCTAAACAAGCACCGAATCCGAAACACGAGTCACACTCGTGGTCGGGCTTTATGGTCCGTAAGGGATGGCATAAGTGACACTTGTTATTAGTAGGCAAGGGGTTAAGAAAAATGAACATGTGCGCAGAGGGCACATCCAAACGTGAGCACTGTCTGCTGAGCTATTTCCTCGAGACCATCCCAAGCATGGTGGAGATGGCAATTTCACTGGGGTGTGCCTACCACGAACGTGCTTATTCTTGTTGATTTTGCCGCATCAAGCTGCAATAAGGTGCCAAACTAGGGGCCGGTCAGTGCTTGCACGATAGAGTCGGAAGGCTGTACATACGAGGTTTTCCGAAAAGGTCACCATTTTACCTTTCCGCACAAAATTAATACCCGGGGACCGTCGGAATATCCGCGCCGCAGGAGTCACCGGCCTGGAAGAGCTCATGCTCCTCAACGAAGAGTTTGCGGAGTTTGAGCGGAGCCTTTTCTCGGAGAGCTCCAAGTTCGTGGAGCGCTCGGTGAAGACCAAGGCAGAGAATGCGGAACTGGACGAGAGCATCGAGGAGTTCCTTCTGCTTCTGTCGCCATACTTCCTGCTGCGACCTGCCCACAAAGCCCTCGAGTGGCTGGTGTACAGGTGAGGCCGAGACACCTTTGCCTTCCTTTGTGCTGGACCGTACTATTATCTAAAGTTTTCCGTTTACGGCGAGAGCCGCCATCGGTGAGGCTTTGCGGCGGATCCCGGAGCGCATATGACGCACGGTGTGGCCCACTGTATTTGGCAAAAAACGCTTCCCGCCGGATTTTGTGGCAAAGTGCTTCGTGCGGCATCACGCGATGTTGATCGACACCTGAACCCCACGCGAAGCGTTTTGCACTATATTTAGCGGGAAATCATGACCTTACGCAAAGTCACACAATGTTACATCACCACATGTGACGTCACAGTTTCATTTAACACGGACGTCGCGGTGGAATTTTTTCCAAAAATTACGAGGGGCGTTCATAAAGTTTGTATTATTGTCACGAAGGAATAGAGATTCAGCAATCAAACTCTAGTAGGAGTTGAGACTTTGTCTACATGTTCGCCACCAAAAGTTACCCACTTCTTCCAGCGATTCACCGCATGCCGGAGGCCATTGTTATAGAACTCCTCGTTTTGAGGGTTCAGGAATCGCTCCACTTGAGCAATCACTCTGTCGCCGTCCTTGAAATGCTTTCCTCTTATTTGGCCACACTGGAAGCGTCTGCGCCATTTAACCAAAGTGTCATAAACTGGGGTGTTGTCCCCGAACATCGCTTCCAGATTGGAATGAATATCCTTGGCATTGCTTCCGTTCAAATGAGAACAACGAATCACTGCGTGTGCTTGGCACCGACGGGCGGTGCCATTTTTGTTTCGACTCCCTAGCGGCGTTCCGAGCTACTATAGCATGCAATGTTTATATTATGCGGAAACTAGAGGGACACGCGCTCATGTTGATGCCTGTTTTGTTCGTTTTTTTCCATTTTTTTGTGCCGATAGTATGAACTTTATGAACGCCCCTCGCAGTTGCGAAGTGTTTCCCCGCTAAATTTCGGCGGGAAGTCACGACGTGACGTCGCATCATGATGTTGGCACCTTTGCCAAACTTTGAACGTCGAAGGAGAATGATTGTTAAGCGAGTGTGCGGTGCCTCGTCTGTTGCCACGGTGCCTAAAACGAGCCTCCGACTGTTCTGTTTAGCATCCTACCGCCCATGCATGCAGTGGTAGAACAGCTGCTCCATTTGTGCCAAACTGCACCAGAACGAACAATCTGCTACATGCTGCTCCAAAGCTGTATTTGTGCACAATTTGCGCCATGTCTGCGCCAAAAGAGGGCTGCTCTCGAAAAGGAAACTGAAAGTGTCTAGTACGTGGCATTGTTGCTGCAATGCCACTAAAAATAATTTTTTTTTTTTTTTTTTTTTCAGCGGAGCTGTTAAGGGCTAGTTTCCCCAGAGATTGTGTCCGGTACCAAACAAATGTCGACACAAACTCTGGTGGCCACCGTCGCTCATAGATGGTGGTAGCTGTCCAGAGTGTTGTGTTTGCCGGTTGTCTGCTTGCCGCCGTCTCTCATAGATCGCGGCAACCTTGCCAGCCTCGAAAACCAGACAACTGGTTGCTGCCGTCACTCATAGAGCGCGGCATTTCTTTGGAGGGAAAAGAGCGGGAATGGAACGAGCGGCGATGTGCACAGCAGCGCGAATGGTTTTGCAACCGTTGCAAGACCGCTATCGCCTAAAGTTCGACTGCGTCAGGCGCTTCCGATTTCCTTGCGAAAGAAGACCAGATCGCTCACCTGGAAAGCCACCGCCGAGAACAGAAGCTACAGCTCCACTGCTCTTCCTTCTTCACCATAGTGGAAAGGCTGAAGGCTTTTTTAGGCTTAAGGATTATGTGCGAAGAGTAGGGTCGTGCGAATATTTTAAGTTTCGAATAGTAGTTTCAAATAACATACTATTTGATATTTTCTTCAAAATAAACTGCAATATTTATACCTTTCGAAGTGTTGATCGTGGCGGGTTAGCCCCCTTGAGTGCGCTTCTCTTCAACCACCGGTGCACTGCAGAGAAGCAATACCCGTGGAGCTGACAATGCGATTTCGCGACTCTCTTTGTCGCGGCGGAGCCGCACGCTTAGGAAAAAAATGCACCTTCAATGTGGTCTGGTGCACAGGCGCGCCTAATGTATTAAACCAAAAATAAAAAGGGAATTAGCGAACATTGTGATTGTTAATATTTATATTGCAGTGAAATCTTCCAAAATAACTGTGGCTATTACGCATGGGTATATGTTAGGTACCAATGTTCTAACAGCCTGTGTTCATTCATTGTGCTTGATATTTTTTTAAATTCAGAATTGAAGATAACATTTTCATATAACAAGAATAGTTATAATTCCCCTCAATTAAGTATGACTGAGCTCCTTTGTAGGTTTAATTTTATGTCAAATCTGTTGTTTATTTGCCTTCCCAATGTAGGTATTGGACTCTCTGGGGCCACAGTGTATAAATATAGCTAGATTAAATTTAACAGAGCTCATAAGTGGGCAATTAGAAGCTTGGGACCAACCTTCGCGAGTTCAGCTGAATTTTTGTTTAAGCAGTGGAAACAAGTGGAAACAAACGACGTTGCAAAAGCCGTAGTGTCTTACTGTCGGACGACGCGATCCGGGCGGTCGGCCATAGAAATTCCGGCAGAAAGCACGAGCAAGTGCGAGCGCCGTCGAAGCTTCCGGGGACTGCCAAGCTGGGGAGCGACCCGCAGCAGAACAGCCGTCTGCCACACCCACCACTGCTGCCGTGACGCTGCAGGATCGCGGCGAGCCACGGCACAACGCTTGTGTGACGTCGTCGGGCGGGAATCGAGGGACCGCTTTCTTGCAAGCGGTAAACACGCCAGTGGGGGACGCATTCTAGACATCATAGCTGTCGCGTCGATTCATTTGCTGGGCACTGCAAGGAACCGGCAATTCGTTTAGACTGCTGTCGTCATTTTCAGGCTTTTTTGTTTGTTTATTTTATGTAACTCGGACCAATGGGTGGTCCATGCAGGAAGAGAGAGGCTAAACGTTCTAGTCTTTCTTATTGAAAAGAGACAAACTGTTTGAAAGTTGCGAGAGCATGCGCAAATGCACACCGTTGCTGCACAAAGTGTACAGCAAAATGAAAGAACAAACAAAGCAATTGCGCACTGTCACCAGAGAGACGTCGACACCGGGCAAACTAAGAAGCGAATTCAACGAAGGGGCGCACTGTCACATGGCAGAGGAAATGAGCAAAATATACGAAAAAGGAAAAGAACAAGTTGAAAAATAATCCCGAAGACTGTCCAGTGTGGGGATAATAACGGGTGTGTTTCAAGTGACACGCGCTGCTTAGGGCAACCTAAAGAGTGTCACTGCTGGAAAAAGAACAACCGTAAAGGAAGTTCTGATGTTCGCTTTCTAGTAATTAGGGGAAATTGGTAGATGAAATGAGATAGCATTAATTCTCAGTCCTTTGCTGGTCCGTTCGAAATGCCCTTCGTTGATTTGGCATGTGACCGGGACACACCTAAATTAACTACACTCGGTATCACCTACTTTGTGCTACATTGTCAAGGCTAGCACAGCTTCCACAGTGCTGCATCACTGCAAGAGCACGTCTTGCATCATGCGCAAGTCGTGCGAGACACGTCTTGCGTCTCATTCACTTGCGCTCGCTCAACTAACTTTGACGGGGTTCGAGCACTGCAGAAGTCATGCTAACCTTAACAACGTAGCACAAAATAGTTGACATCAGGTGTAGTGCCCAACCGACCCCCATCACTACAATCTTTCACACTTACTATATATTTAGTGTTCAAAGCTCCTGGTGCAAGCGTGTTGTTCAATCCTGCAGTTAGCATGCTTTTGGGCAAATGAGACTCTAGGTAAAGCCACATGCTCGTGCCAGCTGCTTTGACAGCGTTGTACACTAGTTATAGGATGGAGTTTTGCATGAACACGCTTGTTCACGCACACTAGTTATTTTAAAATGTTTGGGCCGAGGAAAAGTCTCGAGATGTGTTATGGCTGCCACATTATGTGTCGGTCGTGTCAAGTGGCTTCACATTTAGTTGCGTCCCCCTGCGGCCAGGTTCCACGTCCAGCAGTACAATGTAGATGCTCTCCTGCGCTGCATCCTGCCCTACCACGAGACCCGTCACTTTGTGCGTGCGGTGCAGCTTCTCGACCTGTCGGACAGGACCTCTAGGTGGCACTGGCTGGAGGGACTCCAGGTGAGGAAGTTTGTCGCTTCACCGTTGCTCTAATGCTTTCTTCATTTCACTGCGAACACAAGGTGGTAACGTCTTGTGGCTCATGCTATCGAAGAGAGCGTAATGGCCATGAAACTTGCACTGTTTACAAGGAGGGGTGTCACATGTATGTGTTCCTGACAACAGATACATATACAGGGTGTTTCAGAGAACTCAGGCCAAATCGCTCCTGCGAACACTACTCATCGCAGCGAAAAAAAGCTTGTGTCGTTTTGGTCCTCGGCCAGGGGCCCATTTAGGAAAATTACTAAAGTCCGGGATAATTAAGTTGTTAATTCTTTTTGCGTAATTAACTTTTTTAATATTGTGTTTAAGGGCATGGTTTCAATTAGAAAATTGTTCAGCATCGTCGAAAAACACTAAATCAACAAATTGCAGAACGATAGAAGGCACGGGAAGCATTTTACGGCTTTCTGAAAAACCGCACAAATTCGACGGGTTTTTAAGTTTCGGTTTGCTATCGAAGCGCATCTCGGCCCCGGCGGCACCGCGCCCCGTGGAGAGATAGTGCAACCAGCCTCTGCTGCGTCGCGTGATGACAGCGCAGCAGAGGTTGGTTGCACTATCTCTCCACGGGGCGCGATGGCGCCGAGGCCGAGATGCTCTCCGATAGCAAACCGAAACTTAAAAACCCGTCGAATTTGTGCGGTTTTTCAGAAAGCCGTAAAATGCTTCCCGTGCCTTCTATCGTTCTGCAATTTGTTGATTTAGTGTTTTTCGACGATGCTGAACAATTTTCTAATTGAAACCATGCCCTTAAACACAATATTAAAAAAGTTAATTACGCAAAAAGAATTAACAACTTAATTATCCCGGACTTTAGTAATTTTCCTAAATGGGCCCCTGGCCGAGGACCAAAACGACACAAGCTTTTTTTCGCTGCGATGAGTAGTGTTCGCAGGAGCGATTTGGCCTGAGTTCTCTGAAACACCCTGTATATGGCCCTGCCTGATAGAATAAACTACCATCTTTTATAGACCAACTCAACACTCTGACGTCACGCCGCTGCGGTGGCGCTGCTGTCAGCACTGGGCATGCGCAGGTGATTCGCCTAGGCCGAATCTGGTTTAAACGCGCGCGCAGTGCCCTCGCCTGGTGGGCAAACGCGGGCTTGTTTGTAAACAATGTGTTGGTCGATATATACCAGTGGTTCTCAACCACCGATATTGAGAGACCCCTTCCGGATCGGCGGATGTAATGGGGATCCTATCCACTTGGGGGAGACGGGGGCGATGTTGGATGATAACAATGACAAAAGGGAAGATAATGGAAACTAAATTCATGCACACATGCTTTAAAGCTTTGAAACGGAAAATAATCAACCCTAATCACTCGGTGCAGATGGTTTGCTCCAGAGCCGAATATGGTGAGAGTTTGGCCTGTCTGTGATCTCGACACCGTAAGGCAATCAGCTCGCGGCATAGAGCGAGAGGCGTGAGCGGGGAGGGCTGCCATTTTCATTCATTCGCCTAGTAGAATGCATGGGATTGACAACCAAACTTCGGTTCTTTCCCTTGATTTGGCAGGTTCTGGCAAGAAAATGATATACCGTAAAATACCGAGCAAGCGCCCACTCAAAATTTTGAGATAATCAGGAAAAAGTTGGGGATGGGCGCTTGTCCGGTCATCAATTCTACATATAAATGTACTGCGCATATTTTCTCAGATCTTACAAATTTGGGAATGGGCGCTTAACGCGGTATGGGCGGATGCGCGGAATTCTACGGTAGTGTTATTCCTCGGTAACTTGAAAAGCTAGCGAATTACGTTTCTCCACGTTTGATTGCAAACTTTTATTCAGGCAAAAAAGAAATACCGTAAGCTTGTAGCATACGATGTGTAGCCTCAACACTGCTCTGCGCCTACAGCATGTTGCATCAAAATGGCGGTCGTCTCCTCTCTGCTCTCTTCTTCCTCTCTCGCTTTTTCGGAGCTCTCCTCCCTTTCCTTCACTTTTCTCTTCTCCAGCACCTTCGTCACCACACCCACTGGTCAGACTCTCCCAATATACGGCTCTGGGTTTGGTCTATTTAGCTTTGTGGGACAGCCAGTATCAATAAAAAAAAGGTAAAATTCCGAGGACACCTAAGCACTTATGAGTTGTGAATGCAAAAGCATTCTCATGACGCGTCGCAGCCAGTGGAAATTTAGGTGCCGTTTTTCTGCTACATACGGCTGCAGACAATGCCGGCTTCCCTCGATGGGACAGTTAATGCTTTCGCATTAAAAAGTTTTATTGCTCAATTTGACTAACAGTTGAGGACTTCGGGGACCCTAAGAAGGCCTTCGGGACCCGAAAGGTCTGCAGACTCCGATTTGATGTCCACCGCTTTATACCGTGAGCGAAAGTTTCATTCAGGAAGCATCTTTGGTGTATCAGAACGTAAGGAGGGCACACCAATCATAGGTCAGCGTAGAAACCACTCCGGAAATGTGCGATGACAAGGCAGCCAAGCACAAATTGTAATTGGTTGAGATTGGGTGGGAAAGAAAAGTGCATGTTCACTTTTGGCAGGTGAACAAACACACGAGGTGCACAAGGAGCAGACAGACTTGCACACCTATAACAAGGTCTCATGTTACTTTTTTAGAGGCAGCCATTTAGGGCAGAAAATCAAAACTGTGCATCCACAGACACATCGCAAACTTTCAGAAACCGGGCATTCCGTTGTCGAAGACAGCACTTGTGAACCAGTGCACCAAGGACCCGGGCCTCTTGAAGTTCATCTGCAACCTCCTCGTGTCTATGGTGAAGGTGAGTCGGCAGTTTTTTCAGCAATATTTGTTATAGGCTCTTCCCAACACTGGAAATGACGTTCGTTGTTGATGTGGTAGCTGTTGATGTAGTAGTTGTAATTGTCGTTGATTTTGTAGTTGGCAATGTAGGGCGTCTGCCGTTAATGTTGCCAAATCCTCGAAAGAGATTGCCCGCCACCTGCGGGAGTCCAACCTGGGTATGCTGCGTGCGAAGCGCAGGCTTTACCACAAAGCTACACCACGGCGTTAACAACCTGCTTTATACTTGGGGCTTTTGTAGTACCCATTGCCCACTGTGTGCGCTCTCTGGAAAAAACAAATATCCAATACAGGGGTGGAACGGCTGCGCCATTTGCGCCATTTTGCGCCAAACGCATTTGTCCGCGCCATACGGCGCCATGTTGCGGAAACTGCGCCACAGCCAATACCTCGCGCCATTATGCGCCAAATCGTAAAACGTGCGCCAAAAAAATTGTGTTTTGTCTTGGTTTCGGTTTCTATCGACTCGATTGGCAACAATGAGCGCGTTTAGCTTGGTCGGCCTTGCAATCCTTTGTTCTGCTTATTCTTCCTGTGTATCCCGAGTCGGAAGCGCGCGAAAAAACTCGGGGTCCCAATTCCAAGCGCTACACCACCTGCGACTGGATTTTTATTGTTCAACCATAAGCGGTTAAGCAAGTCGGCTGAGGTGAGGTCGAGTCGTTAAACGTCAGATTGCCTGAGGCTCTGCGGCCGGGGATCCGGACGTCAGCCAGTTGAAAACAAACGAGCAAAAGAATCCTTTTTGTACTTCTTCATCATTAGAAGTTGAAACTGCATTCCCGCCAGATAAATCGTGATTTGATAGAACTGAAACGCGGTCCGATCCGAAACCTTGCCGGCCAGCAGCTCTCACGCGAGCGGTAGATTTGTTCAGCGTACTTTAACCTTGCTCCTGCTTATCGCTTCGAATATGATGACTTCGTTAATCGTAGTGTGCTGCTTCGATATTGAGGTGCACAATAGGATGAACTCGAAATTCGTTGCCCTGTTCCTCCGTGCAACTGCACGTCCGCTGCTTAAGCACGTCACATGGTGCGCACATATAATTACTATGTCGAGCACGTGTGGGTTGTGCGATAAGCAGTGCCTGGTTTGCATTTTGAGTAGCTAAAATCCACTCAGAAAATATCAAGGACACTATCTCCAGAAACATATGGTACTTGCTTTTTGGTTCTTATTAAGGCTCACAAAGTTTCAAGTTTTCGCATCTGTTACACTGTTATCCCATCTATTTAGGCCCCTAACCACTCATGTTCACCTGTGCTGCTAAGCACAATTGAAATTGCTCCCGTGCTTGTTTAAAGGCCCGTTCACGCGATGCATTTTTCTCGGCATCTAGTGTCGCGAAATGTAGTTTCGCGAAATGGTTGCGCCGTCTGAACGAGTCCAAAAAGGACGCGCGCATCTAAAAAAAGTTGCACGCACACCTCGCTTCTGGATCAATCTTTTGCTGAAACTTTGCCAAGTCCTGTCAATCACTCTGAAATCGCCGCCAATGGCCGCTCAGAAACTGCTCTCACGTGGCCTTTGAGGGGGGAGCGAGCTGTTTGAGAAGACCACTTCACTGCCGGTGTTGTAGCCGAGCCAAATCCGAAAAAACCGAAACCACGAACGATGGATACTGCCGGCGCTTCCGCAAGCACGTCGAGCACCACTGAAGGAAAAGTGAATAGCATATCGGAAAAAAATCCAGCGATGGACGAAGACAATTAGCGGGAGTTAGCGAGATTAGAATAGTGCTCATAGCGTTGTTGTCGCGACGATACCGCTGGATAAGAGACCATCGAGTAAACTGAAACCAAGTTTGCTTTGTTTAAAAGCGAACGTGAAACATGTACGCTCTCTGAAACAGTTGGCACAGTAAAATTGGGGCAGACATGGGCGCCGAGAAGTAACCAGATTGGGCACGTAGCGTTTCTATGAATACCATGTGCATTGATAGGAGCTTTGGCAATGAATTGGCTGCATACGGGCTCGGCGCCGGCACATGTCCTGCACGTACAGGTTGCCGCCTCAATCGGCTTTGCGCACATGCGAGATCGCTCCAAGTGGTGCAGTATGTGAGAAAAAAAAAATTAAAGTGAATTGACTGCATAAAATGCGCAAAGCAGGTCCCGAGATAAATAGCGATCTGATTCGGAGCGCCACATTATGGTCAACACCGAAACTATTTTCGCGCGTCTAAACGTCATCGTTGTTGCACTTGAAGCGGTACGTGTGAACGAGCACATTTCGCGAAACTTGAGTGTCGCGAAACTGTTGCGTGCCTAAAAGATGCATCCTGTGAACAGACCTTAAGACACAAGCTGAAGTGCAATGAAAACTGATCTGAGCTGCTCCTAGCCTGCTCCAGAACATAGTTTTAGCTGCTCCCAAACTGCTCCAAAACAGCTATTTCAGCTGCTCCCGAGGCTGCTCCCAAGTACATTTCATGAGTTCCACCCCTGCAATAACAAAATGCTAATATAGCACTGTCACTGTCAAGACTGCGTGCCAGGAGACATGCTTTTACGCGCTCAGGAACAAAAAGGGAACAAAAGCGTTGGGAACAAAATGGTCAGGTGCCTATTTTGTTCGGAACGCTTTTGTTCGATGCCCAACGACTTGGCTGTGACTTGTAGCAGCTGTTGCTGTGACTTTGCTCTGGCACGGGACTGCTCAATTTTTGACAGCGATAGCTGT
Source organism: Ixodes persulcatus (assembly GCA_013358835.2). Classification (NCBI taxonomy): domain Eukaryota; kingdom Metazoa; phylum Arthropoda; class Arachnida; order Ixodida; family Ixodidae; genus Ixodes; species Ixodes persulcatus. Next base: position 714,337 of record JABSTQ010011535.1, read on the forward strand.
TAGTGGGACACTTTGCGGTTTTGCGCCATAGACGCGGGTCATTTGCAGGACTCCGCCAAAACATTCTATGGGCCACCGATAACAGGCAAGCAAGATAATATGCATGTTCATGCATGGTCAGTAGAACAATCCCCGCGAGGCAATCAGGCAGTGCACAGGGATAGAGGACCTTGTGACCAAGAATTAGCACAAACAACAATTCTCGGGAGAAACGCAGATAAAACTGCCTTAGAAATTTACGATGAATTCTGTGTCAGAAAGCAAGTGAGCGCGTAAGTGCCCCGTCAATGCACCTGACAGATACAGAGTTTTATTTTCTGAACTAATAGCCAGAAAGACGGTATTATGCTCCGTTCACCCTTAAGCTGAGACTACAGCCAATGCCACAAGCACGAGAGCCTAAGGACGGTGCTTTGAAGCATTCTTTCGCCGAACAAGCTCTCATTCTAGAAATGTATGTCTCAAAGCCAGGAGCGCTGACCAGCTTGTGCTTGTAGCTGCAGTCTCAACTTAAAGGGAAACTGAAGCGGTTTTGTCAAAAGTGATGTGATTGCTGCGCCAATTGCGCCAAACTGCGCCAAGGGGCTAACCCTGCTACATCCTGCTACATTTTGCCAAAATATGGGTAATCTGCGCCAAGCCTGCGCCAAAAAAACAATTTTTGTCACCTTTCAAAATCGAAACTAAACTGAGTACTGTAATTGAGCAGGCGTGTGTTATGTGGCGCAAGCGGCCGCCTGACACAAAGTACCCTGCATCAATTGTTCATCCGGTCTTTCATGGATTTCCTGCCGTCTCGCGTTTCGCGTTCTTGTCTCGTAAGTCTCGTCTCGCGTCTTTTTTTTTTCTTTTAATATTTTGAACGATAGTCACGGGTGTGTGCGGACGCTCCGACGCTAGCGTGCCGGGTACCAGCCATGCCGTCATGCTGTGAAAGAAAACCACGTTTTTGCACGGCATGAGTTACTTTGTGAGCTGAAGCACTCGCTCCTGAAAGCAACAGCCGTGGGTAAACTATATTTGGCCCCTGTCTTCCAGTCACCGGGGTCGCGCGACGTCGGGTGTTGCCGTCCCCACGTCGCTGCAGATATGGCACTTTCTAAAATGAAACTAAGTACCGCCGCATGTTCGTCAACATTCATGTTCTTGTTTAAATCATACGTTACTTCAAAAATCCCTCTTTAACTCAAAGACTGCTGTGTCGAAGTATTGATTACCTAGGTTTCTCTCGGTGGGCTTCTTTCGAGAGGGACCCCGGTATGGGAAAAATCTGCCGCGAAAGAAAGTTGGTGAAGACTAGTGAGCTAAAGCAAAGAAGGCAATGTCTGCTCAGCACGCTTGCTTGTCTCGAGTTCAGTCGTTGCACAAAACGCATTAAGAAAATTTTGACCCTGGCTCGCAATGTCTTGCATCGATGCGCTCAGGTTCTTATTTTTTGTGTTTAGCAATTGTACCTTGTTTGCCGGCCTGGCAAGCACGCGCCGCTGGACTGTTTTTTGTTGTATGCTTGACTGTCACATTTTTCATACAATCTTAGGAATCAGTTGGCGACGGAGCGGAGTGGTATGGTTTCGGTTTCGATCGACCAGCCGTTGTCTCCGCTCGCGCAACGAGGCACGCGCAACTGCAAGCCTGCCGAAGTTGTGCTCACGTGCATGCGAACATGATTGCACGACAGAGGCATCAGCCGGGATGGTTGCAATCCATTGTTTTACGTTTCCCAGTTGAAAATTCCCATTAGATTCCAATTGGAATTTCCAATTGTTACCAGTTATGTTTTCGGACAACCAATTGGTCACTGCAATGGGAACCATTTGGAACCCATGAAGTTTCCAACTGGAACATTTTTTCCGCTTGGTGAGACCAATTGGCCAGTGTGCTTCCAATTGGAACCCACTAAAACTATAATTGGCTCCAATTAAAATCAGCTAGAATTCTAGTTGGAGCCAATGAGAATTTTTAGATGAGGTTGCTTACTTTTAACAAAAATCTGGCACGTCAAAAACCAGTAAAACGGTGGCAAGCGGTTTTTCGGAATTGCTCGGCAATGCCTACAGCACTTGCAGGATGTTTCAGCAGTAAAAACACAAGCAGCGAGGTCCGTCACAACATGTCACATCAGAACACAACACAACACAAAGTGTCCTTAGTTTGTACAGCTCTTAAAACGAATACTTTTATTTTTCTAAGAATATCTGCTCCAAAAGCCACTTTTGCTGCTCCGAAACACTGTCTTGGCTGCTCCAAAACACTGTTTTGGTTGCTCCAAAGGCCGCATTTGCTGCTTCAAAACACTGTTTTGGCTGATCCGAAAGGTGCTCCAAAATGGCTTAGGCCAATCACATCACTGATTTGAGAAAAAAACACTTCAATGGCCTTCATTCGGCCTCCAGGATCACGAATATTGAGATTAGTTTTCAATTTGGTGTATGGAGGCTGCAGAAATTAATTTTTAAAGTTCAGCCAAAGCCCCTGCTTCCCGAGGCTTGACGTCACACTAGGAGTTTTCAAAACCTCTGCTCTCGCGCATCTTCAGTGCCTGTCAAAGCTATGCACACACACTCTTGCTATTTTCAAAAAGGTCAGAAATAGACGTCACGACTGGTGTCATTGCGGAAAAATATACCTGGCAAGCTTGCAATTGCATGCGCTGCCCACACGAGCAACACGCGCTTGGCGGCCCAAAGATCCTAGTATGACGTCATGACTGGTCGGTAGTTTTTCGCGTTTTCTCACATTTAGTTACATCTTCGGGGAAAACGAATGTGATATTCAGAATCACGGAATAAAAATACGCCAGAATTCACTTCTAACTAATTTTTTTCAAGAAGTGTTTCAGCTTCCCGTTCAGTGGAAGCTGAAGAACTTTTCGATAAAAATGAATTAATGGTTGATTCTGACGTGTTTGTGCCTGCCGAGTTCAAATATTGCAACCGTTTGACCCAAAATATTCCTTAAACCCGGAAAAAAGCGAAGAAAATGCAAGCGATCGCCGCAGCTGCACGCCATTGACTAGTCATGCGTGACACGCCCCTATGTCCTAAAAGGACCATCTTGATTCTTGCTTGCTCCGTCGCTTGCGGAAGTAGTCGGCCGCCAAGCTTCTCCTCTTGTAAATCGGGTTCGGCTTCTGATTTTTCAAAATCTTTCTTTTGATCCGAAAGAGGAATGTGTCCAGAGGACCCTCTACGTGACAAAGTATGCGTTCCAGCCTTTGGCAAAGCAGAAAAATGACCCCCCACAGTAATATGGGCAGACACGAGGAACCGCTTGCGCCGGCACGATATGGCCGGCTTCATACGTTCAGGAACATACTGACCGCTACCTATTGTTACATAAAACGTTGACAATAGTGACATTGAGGGCTATTGACGAGACACGTCAGGCCCCTATCGCTGTAATGAATCTGACGACCACAAGCATCTGTAAATTCAACCCCAAAGTACTTCCCACACAGGCGTTCGTGGTCCGACAGTGTCTGGTTCTCTCTTTTCGCGGCACTCGTCCACGTTCTCAAACAAATTGAGCGGGCAGAAGACACGAAAACTGATCTTCACACCTCTCCCGACTCTTTTGGCACAGTCCCAGTCGCGGCATTCTGACGGGAAGGCAGGTTTTTAGTCTGGTTTCTTCCAAAACAATGAGGAATGCCCGTCCTTGCGTGGCGACTCCCGCCCACACCTTAAACCGGAAGTGCGACCGAAGCGCCACCACCGTGGCGTAACGTAACGGAGTTGAGTTGGTGTATGCGAGACTCGGTGACAGGCGGGTTCTGCTGCACGCAAGAAAGGTTTTCCCGATCTGCAAGCATCCAGTGCAAATGGGCATGCGTAAAGTGCCTTTTTAAAGCGATAGCTCGATATAGGAACCCCGCACAGACCTTGCTTGCTCGTGATTGGCGCACCATAGCAAGGCCTTGGGGAGGGCGTCAGCAACTAAGCGCAGCTGTTGGTTTGACGTCTTAGCAAGTGCAACCAACGGAGTAGCACAACACGGAGTGCAAACGGTGCACCAACATCTCCTTCCTCCCCCTCTACCGCAACCTAGGGTAGGAACTGTATATTAGTACCGTCGAGACCGGTTATAACAAAGACAACGGGAATCGGAAATCATTTTGCTATATCCGCTATTTCGTTATAACCGAATTCAGTTAACGAAGTGCAAAAGGGAATGAGGAAATCGTGATTCCTTCGCTGTAGCCGCTCTTTCGTTATAACCGACTTCGTTGTAACCGGTCTCGACAGTAGACTAATCTCGAAGATGCGGATGTATTTCACGGTCAAATGGTATGCACAATGACGTTGCGGGGAAAATGATGCAATGCCCCCAAAGAAGTATTGCATGGACGAAGAAAAAGAGAAGTCCTTTCCACATTCACAGTTGTTTTTTTTTTCGCCGCATGTCACATCGCATATCATTCCAATAGAAAGTGCCAAGTGCCATGCCAGGGTATAATCGGGCACACTCTCATGCAGGGTTTCAGTTTTTATTTGCTCCCTATCTCTCCCAACTGGGCTGTCTATATTGGTTTTACGTGTAGAGTTAGATGTTCTGTCTCATAAAAACACCCGTCGACGGCATGTGGCAAATTTTGTTTGGGGAAGTTCTGTCTCGGTTTGCTCCTTCGTGGTTGCGGAAAGGCAGATCTATGTCGTTCAACCTCTTGTTTTGTGGCGAACACTGAAATCTAGAAATTAGCGATAAACTAATTTAGTACTGAACTAAACGAGAAAGTTCCAGTTATGAATAAAAACCAATTCCGCTCCAAACAAGTGATTCCAGGGTGCGAGGCCAGTGTGCCACTAGTCATGGTACCGCGTCTTGAAAAGTATATTTAGAGAAAAATATTCTAGGTTGGAGGCACGCGGACATCAATTGATTTTGAGCCCATATATTGATGCGTCTTTGATAGATAAATATACATCATAATGCACGTTGCAGTTTTTCTGCACAGGACTAAAATTTGCGTTCAACTTGCTTAAAAAAAAAAAAAAAAAAGCACTCAAAGGGTTAAAAATGTTGTCAACCGCCGTCGTGCCTTCGTTACATTCGACGGACATCTAAGCGAGGTAATCTTTAACTCGGTAGGCTAGGAGTTCGAGGCACAAACATTCTTCCGATTCGTCAACGAAGCTCTCTGGGACCGCTTCCGAAACGCAGGCGCACGAGGGGTCCGCGGTGCCGCTGCGTCCCGCAGTGGGCTTCTACACGGCGGCCGTGCTGGGAACGCTCGAGACGGCGGACAAGGTGACGGGCAAGACGGTCGGCCTCCTGCTCCCGTTCCTCCTCGGCGGCCTCGCCTCCGAGATGGCCGACCACCGCGCCGCCACCTACATGATCGTCGCCCAACTCGCCCGTCGCGCCGTCCTGCGGCGGGAGTTTGCGGACGAGCTGCTGGTCCGTGTCTGCAAGGTGGGACGCAACGTTTCGTCGCCGCAATGTTTTGGCCGGTTTTGCACGGTTCGCCTCACCGCGGTGCCTTAACCCTTCGTGTTCTCAACTCATACGAGATGTTGCAGGCTTCTACAGCCCCCGGCAGCTTAAGAAACACGGGGCGTGGCTCATTGTGTGCTTGCTTCGTGATTCATCCTTGGCGTTCTTGTTATGAGATGATGTCGTTGACTGCGTAGCGACGACGAGATGCTCGGAACTCTATGTTTTATTGGTCGTCGAAGAACGAACGACGCTTCCACCTAGGACGAAGTGCGACTTGCACGTTCTTGTCGACTCGCGTGCGGCTGAAACAGTCCGTCCGGTCCGGGCTCTGGTCCCAGGTTCTCTCTGAGACTGTAGTCAGTGACTGGATGAGAAGAAAGGGGCATCTCTTCTTAAAGTTCGGCCCCTGCCGTGCTTCAGTTGCACGTTCACGCTCGAGATTCACGGGACCCCGAGGTGTCGTCGTAGGAAGCTCGTGCGGAAGGCTGGACAACTGAAACTTCCTCCTTGCTGTTCTTAACCTGCCAGTGTTATGGCGGGATGCTCTTTCATCTGCGCTAATTGGGCATTAGGCATCGGCAGAGGAAACGGACATCGTCGGCCGCCACCAGTCTGAAACCAAAAAGCACCGCAGGGACGAGCGGTCAGTGCAAAGGTTCGATGATAAGGGTCTCAGAGGTGTCCACACGGTGGAGGAGGTTTAAAGGAGCTGTGCAACGATATTCAATTGGAATGTTTTCACTTTACACGAGCTTACTGGCACTAGTGGGACTCAAGGATACTCGCATGCAATGCCACTGGCCAAGAAACTCCTTTGTTGCGGTGTAATTTCAAGGACAAAAGCGATCATTTTCATTCAATCTCTCCCTTGCAAAATTCGATGACGTAACGCGGGGATCGCAGTACACCCGTATGACGATATTTGAATGCGGTTCATAGATTGGACCCGAGCATTGCGTGGGCACTCGATTTAGGCTCGTGATAATTGATAGCTCGAGAAGCATTCGAGTAGTGGCCCGTGTCCAATCGCTGCAACGACGACAATAGCCGAGCCATAACAATGTCTGGAACTCAGCGCGTGTCCTGTGCTTTGCCAACCCCAGCGCGTGGCTATGATCAACATTGGCGGCATATAATCGGCTCCAGATCACGTGGCCGCTTGTTCTGGCTGCGAGTTGAGGGCGTGAACGCTGCTCGTTGTTTTTTAATTTTTTTCTGGGACTTCTAATGCGTCGGGTGAAAAACGAAGGCGTGTTTCATAGGTCATTAACGTCAGGGATCCGTTCTAAGCGGTATTTGCGCAAAGTAAAAAAATTGTTGCATAGCCCCTTTAAGGAACGAATGGGACTTTCACCCAACATAGAGCACGACCCGTACCTTCTAGGTGACCGGTGCGCAGCTTAAAAAAAATTCTACTTGATCCTGGCTTTGATGTCGGGACCTCTTAAAGTCTACCCGAGTGGTCTACCAACTATGCTTACCGGGCACAAATTAAGGTAGATATCTAGGCACGTTACTACAGACGTCCTCAGATTATGCTGCTCTTGTTCTTTGGTTTGTCGTGGCAGCGAACAAACAGAGTTTTTGAGCATTCGGTCAAATGAATGGCGTTAATTAAGTCTTAACGCTGTCTTCTTCTTTGTTCCTCCTAGACCCTGAAGCCTGAGAGTTTGACCTGCGGCCTGCTGTGCTTGCTGGTCGTCATGAGTCACCAGAACATCGAAGTGCTCCCCGAACCGTGAGTGGAGATGCTTTTGACCCTGCCGTTAAGGTATCCTCGGTCTCGCCTGAGGGCAGCCTTCCGCCAGCTCTTTCAGGCTGTTTTGAAATTCTCTATGGCTGTTTCTGGACATGAGATATGTCTTCACTTCTACTGAAAAACCATTTTTTCTACTTAAATTTGTTATATGACGCAGTCATTTCATTTACTGTATTAACAGACTGCAAAAGGTTTACTTGACCATTTTGAAACCAAGACCTTCATGTTTACTCGAAAATAAGTTGATTTTGTTACAAACAATGCCTGCTTTCCTGTAGACCCCATGAAAGCCAATAATTGGGACTGAACAAAAGGAGAAAAATGATCATGTGCCAGACACAATACTTAGAATTCAAAATCTATCCAACTTTAAACGGCACTGAAGGGATTGTTAAAATCATTGTTTTATGGTGCAGACTTGATTTACGCACCCTAAGCATCCTAGGAAACCCAAAGTTACAATCGCATGCAACCTTGTAACTCAGAATGTGTTTTATCAGCCGATTTTCTTGAAAATCTGTAACATTTGGCTGTAACGAAAAACCAACATCGTAAGTGTTATGCCCATAGGGGACCATATAAAAAGACTTCAGTCCCCCGGCAAGATTTGAACTTTCCACCTGGAGATTGTGAGCCAAGCGTTTTACCGACTGAGCTAGCTATGGCGTTTGTTTTTGACGCAAAAAGAGCCCCTTTCGTGCGGCGTTCGAAGGCTGCGCAGTAACACGCCTCGCGGCCTTGAAATCATGTGGGCACGCTTCCTGCTGCAGAAGCAGCAGGAAGATCCTTCACCCTGCGGACAAATGCCGATAAGTGGAAGGCCTGTCACACATTTTGTGCTTACCAGTCTTTTTCAGCATGGTCAAGCTTGTATAATTTTTTTTGCTATTATAGAGGTGACAAAACATAGCAAGCAAAACACCTCCTTTTCTAGAAAAATGAGCCACTCACAATGTTTGGTCGCATTTTCAACTAAAAAAAAGGTTGCAAAACTTTTTTAGATGCGGAGCATCTCTTGCTCGGGTCTATGTCCCGCGGCGTCGTAGTCCGCACTCACACTACGCATGCGCAACTCTCCTCCTTCCCTCTCTCCAACAGCTGCGCGTTACTCTCTCCGCTCTCTCTCTCTACCAGCTGCGTGCACTTCGCGTGCGTTCAGTCCGCACTCACACTACGCATGCGCAACTCTCCTCCTTCCCTCTCTCCAACAGCTGCGCGTTACTCTCTCCGCTCTCTCTCTCTACCAGCTGCGTGCACTTCGCGTGCGTTCAGTCCGCACTCACACTACGCATGCGCAACTCTCCTCCTTCCCTCTCTCCAACAGCTGCGCGTTACTCTCTCCACTCTCTCTCTCTACCAGCTGCGTGCACTTCGCATGCGTTCAGTCCGCACTCACACTACGCACGCGCAACTCTCCTCCTTCCCTCTCTCCAACAGCTGCGCGTTACTCTCTCCACTCTCTCTCTCTACCAGCTGCGTGCACTTCGCGTGCGTTGGCTTCTACTCACACCGCGCGCGCGTGCGCAACTCTCCTCCTCTAGTCTCCTCTCCTCCAAGTGTGAATATAAGCAGCGGTAGCGTGCTGCGCGCGTTCAGTTCAGCGCTGTTGACTCCACTTCACTCCGTTCTTCCGATGAAGTGTGATGGAAGCAACAGTCCCGTCAGTTAGTGGGTTGGCGCAAGCAAGCGTCAGCACCACCCCACAAACTAACAGCAACGCTACGTCCACTGAAGACAAAGCTGCGCAGCGAAGGGCACGCGACGCTGAGCGCAAACGCTTGAAGCGAGCGGCAGACCCTGAACTACGGCAACGAGAAGCGGCGTCCATTCGTCAACGTCGAGCGGCGGATGCTGAACTACGACAATGTGAAGCAGCGGCGGTTCGAGAACGTCGAGCAGCAGAACCTGAGGTTCGGGACCGTGAAGTTCAACGTAAACGTACGAAGCGAGCGGCGGAACCCAAGTTAACAACGTTACTAACAACGTTACTAACACCGTTAATAACACCATTAATAACGATCCGCGATGCTCCGCATCACCCCATGGTTCCCCTCGGGAAGATGGTGTAATTTTTTTTTTTTTTCTGAAGACATTGAGCATGTGGGTTCAGTTCTAGCCATAAGAAAAAAACAAAAATGACCGCATCTCCACGTGGTGAATGATGTTGATTGGGGCGAAGCTCGGGTGGTGCTGATGATACTGATTTTGGTCATAGGTATTGCTGCTTGCTGTCGGCGTTGACGCTTTGCCGCCGCTTCCCGAGCTCTCAACTCCGGGTCCGCTTGGCGTATTTGACGCTGTGCAGCAGCTTCTCGCGCCCTGGTCTCCGGAGCAGCTTGCTGTCTACGTAGACGCTGAGGCGCTGCATGCCGAGCTTTTCGGTCCTTTTCATTCATGGCAGTAGGAGAATATGTGGTTTTCTTCTTTTTCTTTTTTTAAGCAGACAGATGGGATGGGATGGTATCTCAGAACCCCAATCTCTTTTTTTTTTTTTCTTTTTCTTTTTTCATAATTTTTTTTCATCTTTTTTTTTTTTTTCCAATTTTTTTTGCACTACACGAGCACGTGAGCATGTGCTCACGTGCTCGTGAGCACATGATCTCACGAGCAGAAGCACGAGCACCCGACGCCGGCCTACGGCGGACGGACATACGGACATGGCTAGCCACTAAGGAGCTTCGCCCCTAAAAACTCGAAATCCCTTTTAGTGCCACTTTAGAAGCTGGCATGCTCGGCATGGTCTGTACGTTCTGCAGTGTCCTCCATTTCTCCCGTCTGACGTGCCAGGTCGATCCAGGCCTTGATGAAACACAAGCACCGGCTGGTGGCCTCGCTAGAAGAGCTGGCAGGTCAGCACTCGGTGGTTCCACTTCTCAAGGCTCTGTTGGCGCAGCGGATGGCCCTGGTGCTGGAAGCAGCGGAAGACGGCTCTGGACGTCGTAAGATTGCCACCTTGAAAGAGCTCATCCAACTGGCGCTATCTTTGGATGGACTGGCCGAATTTGTGATTGGGTAAGCCGTTCACGATTAATTGAGCTATTTGCAATTGGGTAAGCTGTTCATGATCAGATTAGCCGTTCGGGATTTATTTGAGTGTGTGATCGGCTGAGTTGTCTGATCAGGTGGGCTGTTTCTCATTGGTTGAGTTCTTTATGATTGGGTGAGCTGGTGATCGAGCGAGTTCATAAATGGGTGGTCCGTTTGTAATTGGGTGAGCTGTTAACGGGTGAGTTGTTCATGATTGGGCAAGCAGTTTGTGATCAGGTGAGCTGTTAGAGATCAGGTGAGCTGTTAGGAATCAGGTGAGCTGTTTATGATCAATTGAGCTGTTAGGAATAAGGTGAGCTGTTTGTGATTGGGTGAGCTGTTTGGGATCGGTTGAGCTGCTTATGATCGGGTGAGTTGTACAGGATCGGTTGTGCGATCTGTGATATGCTGAGCTTTTTGTGTGCTGTTTCTTTGTGGACGGCAGTTAGGATGGTTCCGAGACTCTGCTCGGACATGATGTTCTGGGGACAGAATAACTGAAGACCGAATGGCAATAAAGTGCTCATTAACCAGTTTGATCTACATTCCTACTCGACATAAATTTGTCTGTTCCCCAGCTGCTTTTTCGAGACGTACGTCAATGCTCGCGTCGACGGTGAGACGGGCGAGGTCAGGAAAGAGGCTGCTTTCAATGAAGACGCTGTTCTGGATGTGCTGAAAATACTTCGACAGCGGTAAGTGTATCATGTGGCTTTAAATTGATGCCACATGTTCTGTCAGTAAGCCTCCTATTGTTTGTGTCATGATGTTCAGTGAAACCCATTTAGAATGAACCCACGTACAGCGAATTATTGTCGATATCAAACTCGCGGAAAATTTAAATAAAAATGCACGTAAAAAATATGTTTTATAACGAACAACATATTGGCTATATCAAACTTTTTTCCCCGGGAAGGATTAAAAAAACGCGCAAACAATCGTCTTCTAGCCCGTCCCTTTCCCCAAAATAGAAGTAGGAAAGAAAGAAAATTCCAAAAGCTCAAGTTGCGAACAAAATTGAGCGAAGAGAAGCGATGCAGAAAGGGAGGAAGCTAAAAAATACATTCTGCACGCACGCGCAGAAAAAAAAAAAAAAACTTTTCATCCCAAAACGTTTGTTCACAAAGAGAAGCGATACAAAAGGGGAGATAAGCTAAAAGAAGAAACCCTGCACGCACGCAAAAAAAGAAAAAAAAACTTTCCAGCGCATTGTTACAAGGTGGAAGTGAAGAGATGGGAAAGAAAGAGAAGCTCTCGCCTTATAACGAACTCATCCTGGGAGTTCGTTGTAAATGTCTTTTGCTATATCGAACTGATCGTAGTGTTTCTTGCTGTTTGTTATAAACAGGTTTGACTGTACATTGCACGACACTGTTAATGCAAACAAACGACCGCCGTTTTTGTTTTTTTTTTAGATAAAATTGAAAAGTTGTTATTAAAAATACTAGCGCAATGGAAAGTGCTCGTTTCGGACACTAGCCTAGGCGGTGAAGTTGGGTGTTCACCAGCAAACTTTCGAAGTAAAACGTGTAAAAGTGGAGATATCGTGTTTGTGCTAACAGTGTTGCACAGTGTTAGTCATGGAAGATATGACAAAGGCTAAGTGAGCACTTGGCTTCAAAGGCCTCCAGCGCTATCGAACAATTTCTATGCGAGAGAAAAATTTAAAAGAAATAAACTGTTTTTCAACTTACACCACCGGAAGGTATAACTCAATATAATATAAAAAGAAAAGGGCAAAACGACCAATACAAGTTTTGTCTAAAGCTTCAATAATAGAGAAACAAAGAAAAGACGAGCTATCGCAATGATCGGGTGAGTGTAAGCAGCATTTCACCGACTGTGCAATACTTGTCGTCATCGCCTGCTCGGACATTTGGCCAACCGTCTGTTGCTGAGTCAGCACTAATTTCGGCACCGACAGGAGCGCATTTCGGATGATTGAATGATTCTTGGGATGGGACAAATATATCTCTCAGTGAAGCAACAATCAAAAGTGATTCTCGGTTATTATTGCATGACCTCACCGAACGCTTGAATACCGAACCAGGTGATTGGATTGTATGAGCCGTGCTAGCTCTGACCTTTCATAGAATGCCACAAACTTAATCTAAAGTCAGCCTTAACTTCGCAGTAGTTATCCCCTCAAGTGGGAAGTGATAACAGAAATAGTTTCACGAATGACGAGGTGACGAACAAGGAATAACTGAGGAAACTGAAACGTTTAATGGGGCAAACTTGTGCCCAAAAACAAAAAGGAAACGGAAGATAACAAGAGAGCGTCGCGGGTGTTGAAGTCGGCGTAACAGCAGGATCGAACGCTGGGGCGAGACTGCCTGCGGCTCGGCACGCGGAGTCCCTTATGTACACGCGTTGGCTTCTGGAACAATCGGCGTAGAAGGTTCGGTGCGTAGAACATTCTGGCCTCGAACAAGCAAGAGGATTCTCGAATTTACCAGAACACTAAATTGCAAGAATAAATAAAAGACGCGTCGCTCCCAGGAATCGAACCCTGGCTCTTCGCATGGGAGGCAAGCGCGATAACCGTTAGGCCACGGCCGCGCTACCTACTTGGCCAGCTGCGCGCGCGGCAATAGAACAGTCGCTAAAATGTCACTAATGTGTATTGTATACTCTCATTAATTCAAACTCTAGAAAGCCACGAATTTTGTTTGAATTATCAGAAATTCATCTAGTATACTGCAAGGTAAAATTGTAATTTCCACATGAATGGCTACACATAGAAAGCAGACATTTCATGATTCCCTCTACATAGGCCTACTGATCATAAGTAGGTATGCCATACATGAAACATTTTTGAAATATATAACATAAGTTCATTTATCCCTCAAAAATGTTGTTTATCGTGGACTGTTTAGACAGCACAGGACAACTCAAAACAAAATAAAGTTTGTTCATCAGGCCAAGAAGTTGTCTAATGTGAACTCTTCAGCAGGGGACACATGATCAATGAGAACGGGCACCGCTCGGCAGTTTTCATAGCAACTTGCACGGATGCTGTGACGTGGACCTATGCAACGTGCGCGGACGTCACAACGTCCGCGCACGTTGCTGTGGAAATTTTTGCGTGGTGCCCCTTTTTTTAGCTCGTGTGTGCCCTGACTTGAGCCCCGTTGAGTGCGCTTCTCACCGAGCACCGGTGCACTGCGGAGAAGCAACACCCCAGAAGGAAGCTCTGCAGGTGTTGCCTCTGCAGTACACCGGGCTTGGAAAGAAGCACACTCAACAGGGCCGCGGGAACAAAAAGCATGAATGACACGAAAACGCCATTCAAATGAAGTGACTTATGAATGCATTAAAAAGAGCAAGACAAGCCGAAATTTCTAAATTTGCTTGGACTTAAACAGAAGCATAAAATATTCGAGTTGATATCGTGAGCCTACTGTACCATAGTCTCAGTCGAAGGTTACCTAGCTTTCTTTTGTAGATGGCAATAGGAACCTTTCCAAGCTATGCTCTTACTTGGCATATCCTCTGCGACTACTCTATGAAAATTAAACTTCATCTTTTTTTTCAATACTAGGGAAGCACTTTACCATCTCAAGTGAAAAGGTTTGCTTTAATTATTGGCTACGGACATCTCAAGTGGCATTGGATGCTTACAGATCAAAGAACTCATGTGTAGGATTGCTCTTATTTGTTAATTTCTGACTTTGGTGAAGAAAGAACTACAGTAGGCTTGCGATAAGCCTGCGTGAGTTTTCAGAACTTTCGATAATCGCCTGAGATAACATACTATTCAATTTGATTTTGTGTCAAACACTGACAGTACTCGGAAATTTTGTGATATAATTCTCACGTTTGTGTCTGTTCTGACGGGTTAGTTGCCGTAGAATGCCGCGCATCCGCCCATTCCACACTAAGCGCCCATTCCCAAATTTGTAAGATCTGAGAAAATACACACAGCACATTTATATGCAAAATTGATGACCAGACAGGCACCCATCCCCCACTTTTTTGCAAGTATCTCCAAATTTTGAGTGGGCACTGTTCTGTTGAGTGTGTTTCACACCGCACTCTGGTGTAATGCAGAGAAGCAACAACTGCGGAGGGAATATCATGAGTTTGCTTGTCTCGCTTTGCCGCAGCGCACCCGCGTGCTAAGGAGAGAGCACTTCTCCAGAGAGAGACGTGTCAATTTTTTAATAGAACTTCTGCTTGTATGTATGATAGACTGCGATATGCTGGAGGTATCTTTTTCCAGTTCGAGATTTAGCGAGGCTACCTCAGTATTGCAGGAAGATTTTTGTGGAGTTTTTTGTAAGTTTATTTTTAGGGGCGTGTGAGTATTGAAATTTTTTATTATGAATCGAATATGAATATTAGAAAAAAATAGCTTTGAATATAAATATGTTTCGAATATGTGTGTATCATTAAGAAATGAAAAAAATGCAAATACTTTCACAACTTAAAGTAAATGAAACTACCTGACTAAGCAGCATATAAACAATGCAACTGATAATGCAGCTATTATACCTTGACTTGTAATCACCTGTCAACTGTACATGAAAGCAGGCAAAATGTGCAACTGATAAGTTATACAAATTGACTGTGAAACTGGTAGTGACCTTTTTTAAGAAAATAATCGAAATTGCCCTTGACGAGCCAGCAAATCAGATATCAGCTGCTAATGCAATTAATGCAAATTATCAAGCAGGAAAATTAATTGCTCCACATGTTCAGTACATAAGCGCTCTCTTTTCACATTGACAACTGCTTCTGCTGCAGAAAATTCCCTCGCTGCTGCCACAGAAAATATAAGGTCACTAGAAATGTGACTTACAATGCATGCTTGGCAAAACGAAAACGGCCACTGCTCTAGATGGTTGAGCGTGTTGGTTTCTAATTTACGATAATGAAAGGGGGACCTAGGAAGACACAGACAACACAAGCTTTCGACAGGGAAATCCTCGAGTCCCTACACATTGAATCTTCTGTCTCAAAGCTGTCCAGCGCTTCCCTCTCTTTTTGGATCGAGAGATTTGTTTCCTGCAAGGCGAGAGGGCTCCACCAAACACATAAAAAAGACAAAAAATTTTGTATCATCTTCTCTTCTCCGCATCCTTCCCCCCCTCTTCCCTTCCTTCCCCAAGAAGGCACCGCCGGCACACGGGGCTTGTGTAACGGTGACCTGTCGAATGGCACACAGCAGACTCTCACCTTCCGTCGTGTACGCATAGCTGGTGGCAGGGCCGCATCACTCTCGCTTCTCTCACCCGTCACTCCACCTCTACCTCCCCGACGCTCCCCCGTCGAGCTTCGGGAGGCAAAGTGAAACCGGTAAACGTCTTGTTGCAAGTCAAAAGCCTGTACATATTGTCTGTCTGTCTTCCATGTCCCTCTTTCGATATCGCAAGAAAGAAAACTGCTTCTTTGTCGTAAGCTGATACATACCTTGTTTGCACGACTCTAACGCACACTTTTTAATGCAAGAGCATTAACTGTCTCATGGAGCGAGCCGACGTCATCAGCTTTGAAACCATGCAAAACGGCACCTTAATGAAACCACGCGCAAAGCTAGCCAAAGGCACCTTTTACACTTCGGTCCCATTGGCTGACGCGCGTCGACGAGGCTCCCATTGGCCGCTGCGCGTCAGTTTGTGTGGTGTTGTCACACTCTTGCATTATCACACTGTTGCGTTATGACTGATCACCGCTTTCGCTCGCCTCTTATCGGTTGTACGGCGCGTGGCAATATATACGGCGCATGGAATACAAAAAGGGGTTCGTTCTGCTGGGAACTACGTTGCTGTCTGTTCCTTCCTCGCGCTGCAAGGCACACGACAGTTTGAACGATCGCTACTCACCTGATGGCACTGCGTGTCCGTGAGGAAGCGGCTCCACCATTCTACGTCTAAGGTCAGCGCGTTGTGCGCCGCAGATTAAAAGGAGCAAAGAGTGGCGCGCATGCTTTCGCATTTACAACTCATAAGAAGTGCTTAGGTGTGCCTCGAGCCTTTTTTTTCGCCAAAATCAGTGCGTACAATTGAAACCAAAAACTTATAAAAAAATATGCAATACAGTTGAACCTTGATCTAACGAACCCCGATCAAACGAAATTCAAATTCACGATTTGACAATATTTTTTTCGTCCCTCCATCTTGCTATTTTATCTCTAGATTTAGCAAAGTTTGGAAAAAGCACATACACATAACAACAAACTCCGCAAAAAAAAAATTAACAGAAACAAACTTGATTGTTGAAAACTAAGCATAGAAATGTGCGGTCATTATCTCTTTCACAAAGCACATCGTCGGCATCGTCTAACGAAATCTCGCACTTCGCAAATGACAGCAACAACCGCTTCTTCTGCGATTGTTTGGTGATCACATTCTATGTCATGGGTAGGGACATATTGTGCACTTTTGCAGCGTACGTTGGAAGCCTACCCTCCAACTCCGGAAGGCATGCCCAGTGATGTGATTGCTGCTCCAATTGTGCCAAACTGCACTAAGGGGCTAACCCTGCTACATCCTACTACATTTCTCCAAAATATGGGTAATCTGCCCCAAGCCTGCGCCAAAGGACCAATTTAGGTCGCCTTTCAAAACCGAAACTAAACTGAGTACTGTAATTGAGCAGGCGTGTGTTATGTGGCGCAAGCGGCCGCCTGACACAAAGTACCGTGCATCAATTTGCCACCCGGTCCTGCATGGTTTTCCCGGCGTCTCGCGTTTCGCGCACTCGTCTTGTGGGTCTCGTCTCTCGTTTCTTTTTTTATATTTTCAGCAATAGACGCGGATGTGTGCAGACGCTCCGACGCTAGCGTGCCGAGTACCAACCATGCCGTCATGCTGTGAAACGAAACCACGTTTTTGCGCGGCAGGAGTTACTTTGTGAGCTGAAGCAACGGCCGTGGGATAACTATATTTGGTCACTGCCTTTCAGTCACCGTGGTCGCGCGACGTTGAATGTTGCCGTCCCCACATCACTGCAGATATGGTGCTTTCTAAAATGAAACTAAGTACCGCCGTACATTCATCAACATTCCTGTTCTTGTTTAAATCATACGTTAATATAAAAATTCATCTTTAATTCAAAGACTGCTCTGTCAAAGTACTGATTATCTAGATTCCTCTCGGTGGGCCTTCTTTCGAGAGGGACCTCGGTATGTGAAAAATCTGCCGTGAAAGAAAGTTGGTGAAGAGAAGTGAGCTAAAGCAAAGAAGGCAATGTCTGCACGCTGAACCCGCACAGCGTGCTTGTTTGTTTCGAGTTCAGTCGTTGCACAAAGCGCTCCAAGAACTTTTTGAGGCTGGCTCGCAATGTATTGCATCGATGCACTCAGGTTCTTTATTTTTTGTGTGTTTAGCTTGTACCTTGTTTTCTGGCCTGGCAAGCACGCGCCACTGGACTGTTTTTGTCGCACGCTCGAAAGTTACATTTTGTGTACAATTTTGGGGATAAGTTAGCGACGGAGCTGAGGGGCATGGTTTCGGTTTCGATCGGACAGCCGTTGTCTGCGCTCACGCGACGAACCATGCCCAGCAGCAAGCCTGCCAAAGTTGGCCTCACGTGTATGCGAACATGATTGCGTGACTGAGGCACCAGCTGGGGCGCTGCAATTCATTGTTTTACGTTTGCTTACTTTTGACGAAAATCTGGCACGTCGGGAACCAGTAAAGCGGTGGCAAGCGGTTTTTCGAAATTGCTTGGCAATGCCTACAGCACTGTACACTTGTGGGACGTCTGAGCAGTAAAAACAGAAGCAGCGAGTTCCATCACAACACGTCACATCAGAACACAACACAACACGAAGTGCCCTTCGTTTGTACAGCACTTAAAACGAATACAGTCGAACTTCGATTTAACGAAGTCACCGGGACCCGCTAATTATTTTGTTAAATCGGAAACTTTGTAAAATCGAGAAAGTCATTTTGCGGGCATAGGCTGCGCGGGGAATCCGAATTTGTTCGTTAAATCGGGAAATTCGTAAAATCGGGTTTCGTTAAATCGAGGTTCCTAAGAATATCTGCTCCAAAATCCACTTTTGCTTCTCCGAAATACTGTCTTGGCTGCTTCATAAGCCACTTTTGCTGCCCCAAAACACTGTTTTGGTTGCTCTAGAGGCCACAATTTCGGCTCAAAAACACTGTTTTGGTTGCTCCGAAACGTGCGCCAAAATGGCTTAGGCCAATCACATCACTGCATGCCCACCTATCCAGAAGTGTGCAATCATTTTCGGAAAGTTCTTTTTGCTGCTCCGAATTTACTTATTGCTGGTTCCAAAATGACTTTTGATTGCTCCAAGAGCTGCTCCGAAATTATTCGGACCAATCATATTGCTGAGCCCGTCTCTCTAGACCCCCCCCCCCCCCCCCCCCAAAAAAAAAAAAAAACTCGGACCGCAAAGGGGTTTATTGCACCCTTTGGCAACAGGTCGCCGGAGCAAGTGGACTCGTGCCTGGAGCGGTTCCTCTCGAGCGAGAGGGACGGTGTCCGCCGGGCGGTGCAGGCACTGATGAAGACGAGCGTGTTTGGGAGCGAGCACGCCCTGGTGGGCGGCACGGGGGAGGCCCTCTTCCTGGCACTCAACAACCCCAGCAGGAGGCAGCGGGCCATGGCAACGGAAGAGCTGGTGGCCATGATTCGGCAGGGAAAGGTAGGGCAGGCGTTCGGCCGAGTTCTCTTTGTGGTTCGACGTCGTGTCGAGTCTGCGATGATAACCAGGGAGCAGACTGGGGCACTTCATTGTTCATTTTTCGCCTCGCCCCAATTACACGGTACACCTGGAGCACATCTCCGTTCGGTGCATTTACCGCTTGCTTATTCATGGTCTCTTAGACTGCTGCGTCCGAGTTTGTGACTCCCAAGTCGCGTCGCGTCAAGCGCTAGGTTACGTGCTGCGCTACGCTGCCGTCTCGCTCTGTTGTCGTCGGGCTTCCGTGGAACGAGTGCCCGTGCTAGTAAAACGTGTCTTAAAAACCCACGAGAAAAAAAAAAATTTTTTTAAACAGTCTGGTTTTGACACGAATGTCAAAAAATTCATTTTATGCGGAAAAAACAAATTTTAGAGCAATATTGACGGCGCAACATTTATTTTAAATTCTGTGCGCAAGTCCATGACATCACAGAATGGTCATACACTCTTTCCACCTCTCCTCCAAGTGCCCGAACTGCCGAGGGAGAAAAGTGGAAAAGAGATGACTATCAACTAAATCGTGTCTCGTGCCATCAATATTGCTCATAAAAAAAATTAATTTTTTTGCGTAAAATTAATTTTTGATTGCGTGCTCAACCAGACTGTTTAAAAAAAACAGTTTTTTTTTTTTTTTTTCAGAGGTCCTTTAAGGGGCTTGCTGAGGTTTTCATTTGAACACGACCCATAAGAGCCCAACTACACAGAATGCAATTTGCGGTTCGAAATTCATTTTCTTTCCTCCCGAAAAGAGCCGGTCGAGAGTTGGCCAGTTTCAGCCACGCTCACTCTTTTTTCCTTGGTCACGTAGCATTCAGACTAAGCGTACCAAATATATGCAAAGTCGTGGGTCATCTAAGGGCACACGTTGAAAGCTTCAATTACGTCGATTGAAGAAAAAGATTGCACAGATCACAGGAAGTACATGCACTACGTCATTACAAATACGGCAACGTACCGCGGTGGGACGACGCGATGGCGGTGCACGACGAATCAACATTACGACGGACGTGGGGCCGCCACTTCGGAAGTGTCGTTCGTGGTACCGGCCAACCGATCTTCATGCACAGAACACCGAGCGGAAGGGAGATAAGTGCGAAACAATCGTACGACCTGGAGAGGCCCGTTTACCTTCCACTAGCGTAGCATTTTTTTCTTCTTTTTTTTTTTGTCTCGAAGAGATGCACAAAGTTTATTTCTAGGGCCATCTTCGTCTTCCAGGATCTCGACCGGAAATTCGTCGTGGACTCCCTGCGGAACCGGCTCGGTGACACGGAACCCGAAGTCGTCCAAGCGACCCTCAAGCTGGGAAAGGTTCGTGTTGCCTCCGCCCGAGATACTTCCGAGCTCTTTGCTGTTGGAGGAAGGCCCATCTTTACGACGTGTGAAAATCGACCGCAACTCAAATTCTCTTTTTTCGCGTCTCACGTCAGGAGTTGTGCGCATTCGTCGGCCACGACAGGGTTCTGGACGTGCTCGAGCGCATCCTCTTCGACACTGCAGAACGGAGCAAAAAGTGGTGGGTGCTCTCCTTCGTCTCTATTCGGGACTGCGAGCCGGCTTGTGAGGTGCCTGCATCAATTCAACAGTTCATTCTTTCGTCGGTCTATTGCACTTGCAGTTTGCCCAGCTGCCTCGGTAGCATGGTGGGTCTCCGGTCTGTGATAGTCACTCAAAATATGCTTTGAATATGCTGTTTCGATGAATATGTTTAGAAAAATAGGTGCCCATCGTCAAACAGACTGCTTAGCCTTTTTGTAGCTTCAACCCTGGTGTCACGTGCAAGCATCGTGAAGTTGATATATAGATGTACATGCCGATCGCAGCAGCACCGCCTTTTTGAGTATGTGCGATGGGCAAGACATTAGCGATCATGGAAAAAAGAGTAGCATTCCCACTTCTGTTTTTTCTTGGCAGTGCAGTGCTTTTTTTTGTACTCTATTTTGTTGTACACTTTACACCTCTATCTTTTCTTTTTTTTTCTCCGGAAGGAGGGCACTCCGAGCCCAGGCGCTGCAATTTGCCTGCAACGACCTTCAGGAGTTTCTTGACGAGGCCCAGATACTGAGGGTGGTGCTTCCTCACCTGGCTCCCGCGGAAGACGGGGAAGTCCCCCTTGCCGCGGTGGTCCTTTCGTCCAAGCTGGCCCAGAGGTTCCCGCTGTTCAAGCCGCTGGTTGCCAACAGTGAGTGAAGACCCGACATTGGCTCTTTCGTTGCTTCATGTGCAATCATGTCTCGTTTAATCTGGACGCCTCTGTTCTCCCAAAAATATGTTTTCAGTCGAACCCCGCAATAACAAAACCGCCGGAATAAAAATTTTTTTCGTTCTCGCGGAAATTTTGTTGCCGCACAAATGGACAAATAAGCACACGTATTACTTTTCATGTTGCTGTCCTTGGATTTCAGGATCGTAGAAAGCGAGCTGCACGGGAGACTGAACTCCTCTACAATATCCGACTTTTTTCTGCGTTTCACAGCTTCGGCGATCATCGCAGACTTCTCCTGAAGCGTCAAAAACTTAAGCTTTTTAACGGGAGGCAGCATCTTTCCGACAGGCCAAACAAAAGGTAGTAAACAAGGCGCGAGTGATCTCGACGTGCACGCGGCAGACGGTGAAATGGCAGCAGGCGGCCGGCGGTGTCGTCACGTGAAACGTCGCATACTTACATAGTTGCCAACAGATGGGCTAGCAAAACGCTGTTTTGCTAAATGTAAACAGCAATGGCCGCGCCGGTGCTTGTCAGACACGTATGTGCCCAACTTGTCGGATGAGTGTGCTGCTTCACTTTTCATACTTCTGGGTTCTCAAGTGGCTCATGTGTCGAAAAAGTTCTGCCGATCATTACCTCAAACTTTTGTTAATGCGGGAGTGCTTTTTTAAATCTCTTCACTGTTGAGAGGGTGCAAATGCATTGAACTCTATGGACGTTCGCCAGGGCCGCCAAATTTCTTCGTTGCCGCGAGAATTTCGTTCTTGAGGGCTTTCATTATTGAGGGGTTCAACTGTATAATGCAAACTGTCCACAATATAATGCGACAGAAATGAATCTTTCATCCGGTTCGTCCCTGAGACTTCCGTCTAGATGGTGGGGTATTCATATTAACCCCTTAACTGTTCTTTGTTTTGGGGGAATTTCCGAGTCTCAAATACTTTATTGTTTTCTTCAGAATCAATCTTGTCACCTTCAAAATCAAATTTATAGCGACAAACGGAATGGGAGACAACTCTTAAAAGAATCGGTGCCGCCACCTGTTGGCAGAACCGCAAACTAAGCCACGAACGAGCTTGGGTCGTCTAAAATGGTCGAGTGCGTGAACCGGGGAAAGCGGACAAGCTACACTCGTCCCAAACGGTTTGGGGATGGCTCCACATTGACGAGCTAGGCTCGTCCAAAATGGCTAGGGGGTTAACATACTCTGCAGGAGTGGGCAATTTGGAACTTTGCCCGTTTTTTCTACGAACCCGTCGCAATGTTTTCCTTTCTTTTTAGCTTTGACATGTAGTTTTGTTTACTGCTGCTTGCCATTCTTATTTTTCCATCCTTTCCGATGCGAGGGTTTGGTCTCAAGCAAAGACGACGGGGGTGATCTTTTTTTAATGCGCTGCAGCCCACGTATTGGTCTGGCTAATGATAGCCGCAAGAAAAGAAAATAGCATGCTTACTGCAATTACTGTTTACTGCAGCCATAATCAACATGTGTAGCTATTCACATTGGGCGAAAATAGAGCTATTTATACTCGGCGGGCCCGTGAAAATTGGCATTGGGCTTAGACGGGCTGGGCCGGCTGTCGGAAATATATAACGGGCCGCGGGCGGGCCCAGGCCCAAGAGTTAGCGGATTGGGCTAAGCCAGGCTCATAAAGATCGGCCCGTGCAGACCTCTACTTCTGGCGTCTTTTCTAGCATTTTTTCATAATTTTTTGAGGGCTGCACTCTACGAAAATAAGGCAAAGTGCTCAGTGTTGGCTCTTTTTTTTTCTCACTTTTAGGTAAGATCAAGCAGGCATTGGACCGTGGGGACGCCGCCGAGTTCATTGATCTCGCACTCTCCCAGCTGGGTGAGGCTATTCAACGAGTCGACGACCCCATTAGCCTCGTAAGTGAGAGTTTTCGAGTTTGGGGAATGCATCAGCTTGCTCTCGACTGAAAGCCTTTTGTTTCTTTATTGTTTAAATATAACGGTCACACTAGTAAAAGGCCAGTTGATGGTTCCTTTGCCCTAGCCCTGTCAGGGGCAGCATCAGGATAAGCACAAAAATATGGCGGTCTCTTCCACCATTTACAAATAATCACAAAAATCAAGTTAGATGCTGAATATTTCGACAGAAAATGGTTTGTGTGCCTCGAGATATGGCGACACTGGTTCAGGCAGTAAGGGAGACATTTACCCAGTGCGGCATTGCTGCCAGCTTGGGGTCTTCAACATGCATGCTAAAGAGATGCGCATTGTTGGCATTGCCCTGCTTTCCCTTTAATCTGTACTTAGGCTGCTTTCTATGATTTCTTTTTTCACACTGCCATAAAGGTTTTGGTAAAAGTAGGTATACTGTCATTTTTTATTGTGAGCGCAATATTGGCTCTCCTAGATTGAATCCCTAAAGGTGTCTTGCTTTTTAAGGACCCAGCTGTTACTTGGTTGCATTATTCGATAATTTTAATGCAAAAGCATAAATTATCCCATGGAGTGGAGCCGGTGGCATCTGTAATCGCAAAAAAAACGCGAAAGAAATGCCCATTCTCCTATTGGCTGAGTGAAACGGCTCCTAGATAGCCATGACGGCTGCTTCACGAGAGCACACGCTTGGCCGGCGCTCTTGTGTCAGGCGTTGCCAGAGGGAGGGGGGGAGGGGGGAGGGGAATTGTCCCGCTAAATTTGGTGGGGAAATTTTTTCCGCTAAATTTAGGGGTAAAATTTTCTTGCTAAGCTTAGCGGAAAAATTTCCCCACTAAATTTAGCAGGAAAATGTTACCCTTGTGACGTCACGTGAATAAATGTGACGTCACATGAAAAATAGTGGAAAAGTTTTCCCGCTAATTTAGCAAGGAAATCAACACCAATTCAGTTTCCCCGCTAAATTTAGTGGGAAAATCTTCGCTAAATTTCCCGCCTAGTTTCGCAGGCAAATATTGGTAAATTTCCCGCTAAATTTAGAGGGAATATTTCCCTGCTGAGTTTAGCGGGAAAATTTTCGCTAAATTTGGCGGATAAGCTTTGGGAGGATAAGCTTATTCTCCCCTCCATACCCTCCCCTCCTCCTCAAGAGCTGCGCTCTAATTCGGCACTACAGAGAATTGCAAACGTCTTTCTTTTTCTTAATGTATTCATAAACCTCTTAATTTTAGAGGGATTTTCGTGTAATTCATACTTTTTGTCCTCTCGGCGACGTAGAATGAGCTTCTATCCGAGCACCAGTGCACTGCAGAGACGCAACACCACAGAGCTTGCTTCTGCGGGTGTTGCTTCTCCACAATGCACTGGTGCTCGGTGAGAAGCACACTTAACGGGGCTCAAGCGGGCACACATGAGCTATGAAAACTGGCATCATGGGAAAGTTTTCATAGCCACTTGCGCAGACGCTGTGACATAGAAACATGGCATAGGTCCACGTCACACCGTTCTCGCAAGTTGCTGTGAAAACTGCCGCACGGTGACCATTTTCATTGTTCATGTGTCCCCGCTTAATAATCCACACTAGACAACTTCTTGCCCTGATGAACAAACTTGATTTTGTTTTGAGTTGTCATGTGCTGTATAAACAGTCCATGATAAACAACATTTTTGAGGGATAAACGTTTGTCACACATTTCACAAATTTTTCATGTGTGGCATGCATGCTTATGGTCAGTATGCATGTAGAGGAATTTATGAAATATCTGCTTTGTATGTGTAGCCATTCCAATAGCGAATCATAATTTTATCTTGCATCATATTTAGATGAATTTCTGGTAATTCAAACTTCTGATAATTCAAACAAAATTTGTGGCTTCCTGGAGTTTGAATTAATATGAGCCTACTGTACAGGCTCTCTAAGCGATGGTTGTAACATGTGCTGCCACCTCCAAGCAGGCTAAGCAAGCACACAATAGAGTGCATCATCTGTTTGCTGCGCCTATCTGGAGATGGTGCCACAAGTTACAAGTTTGAGCTAGAGCACCCAGATTGAAGGTAGGGTTCATCTCAAACCGTGGGGGAGCGTTTGCAATTTAATGACAGATGCCTCCTGCAGAGATTGGTCGGAAGGGCGCATGCGCTGCATTGTCGCGAGGCAAGGGGCAAAGCAGGTGGAAAGGCGGAGACGTTTGCAGACGATCAAAGCCTTTGTGACCTCCTTAAACCATGTGATCCCGATTGAGCAGTTGAAAACTCCTTAATACAGGCTCTAAGCGATGGTTGTAACATGTGCGGCCATCTCTTGGTAGGCTTAGCAAGCACAAGATAGAGTGTGTCATCTGCTCGCTGTGCATATTGGGAGATGGCGCCACAAGTTGCAAGTTTTAGCTTCCTGTGTGCAGGTGTTGATATTTCCGGCTCGTTCTACAGTGCCAAGATGCATTGCAGACACCCTATAGATCTGTCCTTTTGAGTCGTAAAAGTGGCATTGGTTCTTCTAGATTAAATCCCTGGAAGACTCCTGCTTTTCGACGAGCCCGGCTCCGCAACTCCGTTGCATCTGCGGACACCTCGTCAACGCGCTGCTTGCTGCCAGCTCGGGTGACGACTCGGACCGGTTTCACACGGCGCTGCACTTCTACCGGCGTCTGCTAGCAGAGAAGGGAGACTCTGCGGACGCCGAGTCCATGTCCGCCGCGATCCGCGAAGGCAAGGTGCCCCTGAAGACCGTCTGCGCGGGGCTGAAGTTGATCCTGACGAAGCTGCCGCCTGTTGAACTGCTCGGTGGTGAGTTTTGGGAAGAAGAGGTTCGAGGCCGGATTCGCAAAAAATTTCCTTACCCTACGACAACTTAGCTAGCAAGTTGGCCAGTTCTTAGCTGTCATCGATCACCCGTATTATTAGAAAAAAACACAACCGGCATATTGATCCTTACACATACTCTTCAGATGTTGTGGCAAAGGTTGCAAATGCCACAGGGGTAGACGGAACTGGTGGACCATTAATGGACAATGGGTCACAGTTATGACTTTCAGGATGCGTCGACCTTGGCACACGAACAAAGTTGTGGTCCACGAAGGTGCTTGTAGTCGTGCATCCGGAGTAATTCATTGGCTATCATCTCCAACCGCAGTCCCCTTCCTAAAGTGTACGCGAACCCTTCCTAAATAGGACTTCTGATTGTGGTGCCTCTCATGCCTGCCAACTTGGCATCACTGATGGTATATCCTGTATGGTAGATGAAACGTCCGATTTAATCGTTATATTTGGTCTTAGCACATCTTTATTGTAAAACAAAATCCTTGTTTCGAATTTTCTGTTTTAATGTCTCGCTGTGTTTTATGATTATGTGTTCTTTCCGATTCATTCCTACCCCTGCCTTAGCCTGTTGATGGGTGGGAGAATGAAATAAATCATAAATACTAAAATAAAAAGTTGTGCACATTGTAAGCTACGCAAAGCTCACAATCATTTCGTTTTGTGAATCTGGATTTGTTCTTAGATTTTGCCGCACGCATGTTTTTTTGATGTATGATTGTTTCACAAATATGACCTCTGGTGTCTACGTAATAATAATGATAAGTCTTGTCTGTTATTTCCTTTTATTTTGTCTCAAGGTTTAGATTATGTTGTTTCCTAACTAGCTTGCCTGCATACTCTTGCTCCTCGTAATAATAACAATGTTTACTGCGCAAGCTCGTCGGACAGTGGACAGATTATAGGTTTGTTAAATCCGTATGGGGCGTCTAAAGCAGACGCTAAGTGATACTCCCATAGTGTTACGAAAAATTGCAAATAAATTAATTTGTAAATTGTAAAGATATATGAGATGCGATAATAACCATTTTTAGTGCTCAAATCCAGCCACTTTGAGGTTTCCTACCGTGCATCATTCAAGCTACAATTCTGAACAATGCTAATGCTACCTGCCTAATGTTTGTGCGAAAGTTTTGTGGAGCACCGTTCCCAGTTCCTGTCTGCTTTAAACACACATGGTTGTATCTCTTACAACGATAGCCGTTACAGCGACTTTCCAGCTGCATTCGCGGAGTTTCCGTCTTGCAAAGAAAACTTGGTTTTCGCGTGCACCAGCCGATGACATGAGGCAAATCGTGCGCACTTGGCTTTTGCCAGGCGGCAGTGTCTACACGCTCTGCACCATAGAACTTGATTTGTTTAAACTATTAGGTATAAAGCAATTCATCTCTCGTAACGGTACCTGTTTTGATTTAGTGTTAGGCAGGGACGTTGACTCATGTGTGCAGTTTCTTTTCTTTCCTACATACTTCGATGACCACGAGGCTGTCTTACGTGCGATAGGGTAAATGAGGAGTGAATAGACATGAAAGGGCGTGCGCAGTAATGGCTATCGCTGTCACTTCCTTGCACAACGTGGCGAAAAGCTGTCCATTTTTATCTTTTTTTTATTTTTAAGTTTGGGTTTTGTTGTTTTTCCCGACTGACAGAGAGCCCAGCTTGGAGCCTGAAGTACGAGGGGAGCTCTGCCGAGCGGATCGGCTTGCTGTCCGACCTGTTCAAGACGGTCGCGGACCAATCCACTCGCAAGGGCGGCCGACGGACCGCATTCCGTGGACTCCTGAGATACTTTCTGAATGTGCGTCCCCAACGTAGTATTTATTGTTTGTGTGGCTTTTGACTTGCTGAATGGCAGGCATCGCACGACGATGAATTTACCGTGCACGTAGCAGGAAAGGATGGAAATGTGCTTCTGGCATGTCGGTATCCCATATAGTCACCTTCACTGAGTTCGACCTGGTTGTTGGATCCTCTCTCCCTGTTTCTCTCATACGCTTGTCCACTCGCACCAAGTTAACGAGTCTCGCGCACTTACTAAAGAATTCACCCTCACTCTATCAGTATCTTTCGCTCACAGTCAATTGCTAAGTCTCCCTCTGTCACTACCGCTAAATCTCACTTACTCAGTATCAATGTTCAGCCTCTCAAGTCTCGGTCTCACTTGCTTACTCAATTCCTTACTCATTTGTTCAACCACCTAATTTAAGACTCGCTCGATCGCTAACTCACACTCACCCATTCAGTCATGATCGCACACTACTCAGTCAGCGTTTATACTCAACCTCTTAACTCCCACTCACTTACTCAATCCCTAACTTTTACTTGTTCAACCACCTAATATCACACTCACTCAATCACTTTCTCACACTCACTGCTCAGTCACACTCACACAATCTGTGACTCCCTCATTCACTCACTTACACTTACTCAATCACCAACTTTCACTCACTGTCCTATAGATTTTCCACAGAAAATTTTAATTTCGGTAGTTGCCACCATCTTTTGCACTCCTTTGCAAATAAAAAATTGTCTAAAAAAAAACAATTTGTGATTTCAGGAAAAGGAAAAACAATTTATGAAGAATTTATGGCAAATTGCTGGGCAATTGTGTTGCATACGTGGCAGATTCTAGCATTGCAAACATTTAGCGGTGGTTTGAGTTTCCAGATACCAGACGTCCACGGCGCTCCTCATGAGATAGTTTAACGCATACCATGTGTACACTTGAGAGTCGTTTCTAGAATGAAGCAATAGCACCGCTAATCGGGCTGATAAACCTACCCCGATCTTCCAGAGCCTTCCATACTCGCGAGCTCCTTTCCCTCGGTGCGCACAGGTGGTTTTGCTCCTCCTCGCCTGCCCATATGTTCACATGACCTCCCCCGTTAACCAATCGGCGTCGAGCACCTCACTCCTCCTCCTCCACATGTCGACCAATCAGTGTCGAGCTTCGCAGTCACGCTTTTATCCAGGCTTCGCTTTTAGGCTTCACGAAATGCCGAAGAACACAAAGTTGAAGAACGTTTCGCGTTAAAAACATTGTATGTAGCGTTCCTTTGACCGGAGTCTTGATACTGAGTCCTTCTTTTATTCCAGACCCACCTTCCGAGCTTGAGACACCAGATGAACTTTCTTAGTGGTCTGTGGAACAGGCACCTCACAGCTACAACCGCCCCGGATTCCCCGGACGAGAGGGCTCAGTCGTTGGCACTGGCAGTCGCGGTTCAGCTCGTGCAAGCCTCTGCCGACGAGAAGCAAGAGAAGCACGACTGGATGATCTCGGAAAAGAGTCTTGGTCAGTGGGGCTTTTGTTCTTATTATTGCACCTGCCTTAAAATACCGAGCACTCACCAACGTCGCAATAAGCGCTCACGCCCTACTTTGTAAACTTTAAAAAAAGGTTGAAGAATATTCTTGCAGGACTAACAATTTAAAATGTTAATATTTCCCTCTTACTGCTCAGTAGTAGAACCGCTTACCTGAATGAGATGTTACGATTCAATCAAACTCTCGTTAATTGAGAATATTGAGTGTCTTTTTTTGTAGTATTGTATAACAGTCCTTTTTTTGGGGGGGTTTTATTGTTCCCAGAATGTGTTCTTTTTCATGCTTAAACTTAATTTATCTGTGTCTACTATATTGGTTTTGATTCTGTATCTCCCCCCCCCCTCCTTTCTGTAACGCCTTGGGGGCACTGAAGGGTACCTAGAATAAATAAATAAGCACGAAGGATATGTCAAGCACCCACTCCGGCAGACCCATGAACCTGCCGAACTCGGCGAGATGTTCCCTCGCGTCAACAACTTTTCCGACCATGCCGGCGCAAAGCAGTGAAGGTTCATGCGTGTTTGCCAAAGCAAAGCGGTGAAGCTTTACGCGAGAGTGCTGGCGCGAAGCGAGTTTGACGTGGGCGGAGCACCTCCTCCGGTCATCATTTTCGAATTTGGGGTTACGACTGTTTATCAGCTAAAGCAGTGTCCCTGAATTACAACGTATAATTTTTTTTTTCGATATTGCGTATAGTTTTACGAATATTGCGACTCAAAGTTTGGTTTTGAACGTCGCCGGCTAAACCGAAACTACCGTATTTATTTGAATATAAGTCAACCTTTTTTTTTTTCAGAAATGTTGTCAAAAATTAAGGGTCGACCTATAATTGTGATCTAAGAATTTCGACCTACATTTGCGAGCAAATTTTGCGATTCTACCGAGGGCATGGAGCTATCGAATCACCGAGCCGGCGTTGCCGTAGAGCCGCGCCGCTTCTTATTTCACAAAGCTTGTGGCACGAAAACAACCGACAGCCCCCTCCATGCCCTCCGCTCGCGCACATCCCTCGGGCGTCGGGTTTCGCAATCGCGCCTGTAGCGTTCCCCTCGCTGGGCAAGGGGAGGGAGAGCAACGCGATGCGCCATGCACCTTGCCCTCCATTCCTCTTCCTCGTAAATGCGCACAAAAAATAAATAAATAAAAATAAACAACGGAGGTTACTTTAGCTTGTTGCTTGCGGTGGCTCGCGGCTCGCGTGTTGCTCAGTGTTGCTCACGGCGACTCCGGCGTTGCTCGCGTGTTTGTATTTGGTCTTTCGTCGCTTCGCCCGTCTTCACCTTTTTTTCGTTTCTTCTTGTCGTCATTTTACAACGGTGTCAGTGAGGTATTGTTGCGAATTTGCGAAAATGTCTACCAAGCTGACGAGGCCAACGAAGCTTTGGACAACGATGACATGTACGGAAGTTCTGACGATGAATAAGTTTTTGGCATCGCCCTGCGATTTAGCCGAGGGTGCGGTAAATAAAGGTTTGTTTCTTTCTTTTGCCCTAACTTTCCCCTGTTCCTAAAAAAAAATAAAGGTCGACCTATATTCGAATTACTTTTTTTATTCTCGGTGGGTTCAATAAATTGGGGTCGACCTATTTTCGGGTAAATACGGTATCTGCTAGAGGGATGGCAACACTGATCATCAGCCGTACGGCCGTGATGTGACGTCACCGTGGTCCTGCGGTACGCGTTACAAAGAATCAACCGCAGCTCCACCGCGACGTGACGTCACGAGGGTGCTGTGCCAGTGTTCTTTGACTAAAATCTAACCCGCTTGTCGCCTACCAAAGAGCAGCTGGTTGCATCCTTAAAATCGGTTTTAGTGGAGTATGCAGCTTCACTTCCCTGTAATATTTCGGCTGTGATCATATTTCGTTCCGCTAAAGCGATACCAGTAATTTATTTTGGTTTGCTTTTTAAGGGGAGACCCTGGTCTTGAACATATTCTTGTAATTTTTTATCTAATTTATATTAAATCTTCACATTTACTATAAGTTTTCGTGCTAAGTGCAAACATAAGCTCAATTTTTTTCATCTATGACAGTTATCAAGAAAACCTCAACTTTAACACAAATGTTTTTGCCCAACTATTAATGCATTAGCATTAGAACGCTCATTTTCACGAAAACCCGCGTGTGTCAGTTTGTGCGTCCCAAAGAAAGACATGTGCACGCCCAGATTCCACCGCCCCGCGGCGCAACACCTCCTATAATCAATTACAGGTTAAGAAAATATTTCGAGGGAAAGGAGGGCTGGGGAGATATTACCTCTTTTTTTTTTCTGGTAGGTTGTGGGGATTTAAAAAGGAAGAGAATAAAGATGGCTCGTGAGGGGGTGAAGCTAGCGCGCGCTCAGGACGAGCGCGGGTTAGAACGGTTGTGGACACCAGCGAAACGGTTGTCTGTTCTTGAGTCTCCACAAGGTGTCACGTGACCTATACCCCGATCACAGTATTCTACGAAAGCAGTGGATGTCCTCGTCCCCTCCTCGTCAAGGACGTCGCCTTCTCCCTGGCCTAGCTAGCGTTAGCGTCCCTCATGCTGCCGAAAGGCTAAAAATAGCCAGCCCCGGGATAGGACAACAAACAAACAAACATCGTGCGGATTACAGCCCCTCAAATATGGTGATCGAGCATGCGCAGAAGCTTACTGGAAAGAGGAGGATTCCAAGCGCTCCAACAAATATAACAGATTAAAAAAAAAAAAAAAAAAACAACAACAGATGCAAGAAACAAAAAAGTGCAGATTAACATAAAATATGACGGAAAATACCGACTCCCAAAGCAACTGTAAAGCACCTGGAAGCCTCGATGCCAGGCTTCGACAGCGATGTTCGTGCGTGGCATATCTTGCTGCACGGCGTCATGCACGGACCATTGGCGTCACCGCCAATGGTCCGTGTATTCAAAGCGAAGGCGTCACCTTGAAAGTCTCGTCCATGAACCAATTATGACTTCCCGCAGTTTTGGGAGAACGTATAGACTTTGGCGTGCATGTCTGTCTTCGAATGGTACGTTTTAGCAAGCTTGGCGAAGGCATCTGGGAAGCCGTATGCTCACTGACAGTAGCGACGGCATCAAGTAGGGTGCTATATAGTGGGTCGCTTCTATTTTCTGCAATAAAATATCGCACAAGGAAACATTCTAGAAACTACACTGCAACTTCCCAAAAGAGATGGCTCGATTTCACCAGAAACCTCAACGTGCGAAGCTTCCACAGACGGTCGCTTACGAGTATTCTCAATGTGGGACTTCAGAAGCTTTCGCTTGCCATAGGGAGCTTGCTTTCAACCCATGATGCCAGAGGCGAACGCAACACTTCCGAGCGACACAAATTCGAACGCACCAAACGCGAAGCGCAGCTGCGTTGAACTGCCCGTCACCCGCTCTCGCTCTCTCCTGCGCGAAAGAAGATCGCGTATGAATACAAGACAAATGCGTGCATCATGCCACACGGAGAAACTACTTGATCTCTCGTCCTTGCGGACAGAGACCGCCATCTAGCGGGAGGAGAACAAAATGCAAAACACATAAAAATAGTTGAAACTTGAGACCGAAAACTTGCTTTCGGAAATATCGCTGTAGTTCCGAAACGGATTATCCTACACTAATTATTTTTATACCAATCGATTCCGTAATAAATTTTAGAGGCACTAGTGCGAACACAAGTGTTTTTTAAAAATTAATAGATTATGTAAAACGTCGTTGAACCCAAAAGTGTCAAAACAGCCGTTTTCAGTCGATTTCAAGATTAAAAAAAAATATATATGTATGTACTAAACACTCAGAGACATGACTGCACTAATGCACCAATTGAGTATTAATCTCTTTATCATAAAAGTTTCAAGCAAATACAAAGAGCGGTTCTCATGTAGGAATTTTTCGAAAACGTCAAAAATCTACATGTATTCTCTATGGCGCTTGGAGGTACTATGCCCTCTTAAGCCATTTCATTCAGAACTACAGCTTTGTTATCTAGGTGTTGCGCGGCACCGCCTCCTCTCTCGCTTCACGCCAGCTGTGCGCGTGGCTTTGGCAAAAACGAAAGAGCTCGTTTTGACGCAAACCTGGCGGTGTCTGTCAGTTTTACAGCGGAGCTGTTAAGGGCCAGGTTCCCGAGAATCGTGTTCGGTACAAAACACTTGTAGACAAAAACGCCTCTGGACAGCTACCGCCATCTATAAGCGACAGCGGAAGCACACAATCAGTATGGTTGCCGCCGTCGCTCGTAGATGGCGCCAACTTTTCCAGCTATCATAGAAGAATGGATAGTTGGGCAACGCGTTGGTGGGAATTCATTGTAGGAAACAGCGCGAAAAACAGACGACAAAGAAGAAGCACACGTAACGAGCGCAGAGCTCGTCACGTGTGTTTCTTCGTCCTCGTCTGTTTTGCGCGCTGTTTTCTATGCTCTTATCAGATTCAGTTTGGACTTAGGATTGGTCGGCCGCGCGCCTTTTCGGGGAAAGAAGACTGGTTGCGGAAGGAGCGGCGACGTACGCAGCAGCGCAAATGGGTCCTTAACTGCCGCAAACCCGCTGTCGCCTCGACTTCCACTGCGTCCAGCGCTTCAGATTCCCTTGCCAAAGAAGAGCACATCGCTCGCCTGGAAAGCCGCCGCCGAGAACAGAACCAGTGATGTAAAGGGCGCCAGCGGGCCAACGCCACAGACGACGATCGTGCCACGGAGGCCAAGCGCGAGCGCGAGGCCCGGCGACGACTGCACTCCACGCCGGCTGAACAGTTCCCGGGCGCGACGGCGATGTTCCGGAGGGAGTTCGTGGATTACCCGTTTGTCGTCACGTGCACCATGTGCGACCGACTCTGGTTCGCCGGAGACGTATCCACGATTGACGGCGTGTCGGACGAGAAGAAGCGGGAAACGGGCGCGTGCGTGTTGCAGCAGTGTATCGAGTACAGCTCCGCTGGTCTTCCTTCCTCACGAAAGTGGAAAGACTGAACATTTTTTTTTATAACTTTTTGGTTATAGCTTGAAACTTTTCTCGCTCTTTATTTTCACCCAATTTGGTCTTGGTTTTAAGTGGGCTATCTCTTCTCGGGGTGTTGTGGGATGTTTGCACCATGGCGTGACGCCATCTCCTCCCCCTGCAGTGTTTCTGTCGATGCTGCTTTCCCCGCTGTCACCGACTTTTGAGATTCGCCGCCTGGCCGTGTCCCTCATCGAGAAGGCCCTGGAGGTGTCGCCGAAAACTCGATCCGGGCTCTATTCGCTCGCCAGCAACATTGTCGACCAATCCGCCGAGGTCGCCACAGACTCCGAGTGAGTGTCGTTCGAAACACGTTTTTTGTCGTAATAAGTTATCGTAATGAGAGCGCAATGCGAAAGCACGCTACGCTATCCTAACCGTAACGAGTGATGAGTAGGATTAGGGGGGAATTGGTTGCAAAGTGTATTAATTAAAATTTAAAAAAAAATTCAAATTTTTTTTGTTTGTTTAGTTGGGCAGTTTTACGACATGATTAGTTTAGACAGTGGCAGCGAGGTCGTGATGTGCTTTCCTGCTAAATCTAGCGGGAAAACTGAATTGGCGCATAGGTCACGTGGCGTCAATTTTTATGCCACTTGAGCTGGGAAACTGAATTGGTGCACAGGTCACGTGACGTAAATATTTCCGCTAAATTTAGTGGGTAAACTGAATTGGAGCATAGGTCACGTGACGTGTAATCAAATGTTTGCCCCTTTGTGTTGCAGGCAGCTCGCGCTGTTGGTCGCAAAGTGGCAGCGGGGCCTCAAGAAGCCCAATTCTCTGCTGGCCCTTCTGAACCACAGCGAGGTGCCCACGTCGCTGAAGCTGGGAATCCTTCAGCTTGTTGTGCAGGTCGGGACGAAGGTGAGTTTCGACCCCCTCGGCAAGTACCGGAATACCGGTTGATGGAGTGGGGTTTAATGCACCTTCTGCCGAATTTCCTAAACTCCAGGGAAAATGCCGGAACTTGGGTACACACACGCTGCATGCACTTGCTTCTCCATATAAAAGATCCGACGTAAATAACCAAAAAAAGGGGTTGACGAGCACACGTTCAGAGTGCCGTTTGTTTTATATTTTTTCGGTAGGTCAGTTGCTTCATTTCATTTCATTATTAGGGTTGTGCGAATATTCAGAATTTCGAATAGTAGTTTCGAATAATACACTATTCGATATTCGCTTCGAGAAGAACTGCACTATTCGCGTTTTAGATGCGGAGCATCTCTTGCTCGGGTCTATGTTCCGCGACGTCGGCGTTGTAGTCGGCACTCGAACTACGCACGTGCAACTCTCCTCCTTCCCTCTCTCCAACAGCTGCGCGTTACTCTCTCCGCTCTCTCTCTCTACCAGCTGCGTGCACTTTGGCACTGCGCGTGCGTTCGCTTCTCCTCACACCGCGCGCGCACGCGCAACTCTCCTCCTCTAGTCTCCTCTCCTTCAAGTGTGAAAAAAAATAAACGGCGAGCGGCGAGCGTTCCAAGTTTCTCTGCCGCGAGCCGCGACGAAGGCTCGCGTAGGGGGTAACGCTAGGGCAGTCGGTGGCGCCATCTCTCGACGTCAGCACGCAACTGACTCTTTCCTCGGAACCAACACGATGCTCCGCATCACCCCATGGTTCCCCTCGGGAAGATGGTGTAATTTTTTCGAAGTGTTGATTGCGTCGGGTTAGCCCCATTGAGTGCGCTTCTTGCCGAGCACCGGAGCACTGCGGAGAAGCAAAACTCGCGAAAGCGAGCTCCGCGGGTGTTGCTTCTCTGCATTACACCGGTGCTCGGCAAGAAGCACACTCAACGGGGTAACCTGCCGCGATAAACACTTGGAAAAGCATGAATATCGCCATTGCGTGCTTGGAAGAAAAGCATACATTCAAAGCGGGATGGTGCACGCGTGCCGTCTGCATTTGAAAGTAAATGGAAACTTTGTGAGTGTGTATATCTACATTGTAATAAAAGTTTCAAAATTAAACTTACTGTTATGCAAGAGTATACTATGTTGGGCAGAGATGCCCTTACAGCCTGCATTCATCATCCGCGATTCATTCTCTCTTAACTCGAGATTAAAGAAAGAATATTGTCACGGGTGGTGACCAAAAGAACAATAAATAAACAGGAATAAAGAAACGTTTAATGTGGCGAACTTGTGCCAAAAATGAAAGGGTACAGAAAATAATAACAGAGCGTCGCGGGAGTCGAAGTCGGCGTAGAGCAGAGTCGAACGCTGGGGCGAAACTGACCGTGGCTCGCTACGCGAAGCCCCTTATGTACACGCGTGAGCTTCTGGAATAATCGGCGTAGACGGTTCGGCGTGTAGAACTTTCTAAACTCGAACAAGCAACACGGTCCTCGAATTTACCAGAACATTAGATTAGATGTCAACAAAAACGCGTCCCCGCGGCCAGGAGTCGAACCCTGGCTTTTCGCGTGGGAGACAGGCGCTATAACCGTTGGGCCACGCGCGCGCTTCCTACTTGGCAAGCTGCGCGCGCGGCAATATTTTATATAGCAAGATTTGTAAATTCACTCAATTGGGTATAGTTGGCCATCTCTATAGGATTCATTTTATGTCAAATCTGTTGTTTACTTGCCATCCCGAGACATCAGACCTTTTTAGTTCACAGTTCATAAATATAGATAGATTAAACTTAGCTTGTAAATGAATAAGTGGAACAACCTTCACAAGTTTAGCTGGGTTTTCATCTAAGCATTACGGAATGGTAGTGAAAGGTGTGGAAACACTATTCGATATTCGATTAGAAAATATTCGGCCAAAACCACTATTCGCTTCGAATTCGCTTCGAACTCAAAATACCCTATTCGCACAAGACTATATTTCATTTATTTTTCCCTTAAAGCGCCCGGAGGCATTACATGAGGGGGGGGAGAGACAAAGGAAAGAGTTTGCTGCAAAAACAGGAAAACACTAACATTGAAAACAGCATGCGACGAATCGTGCACACATACACAGCGTACTAAATACACAACAGCTACACACCAGAGAGCGTATAAAATTAAACTGACTTAAATAATTCTTCTCATGCGCTCCTAAACTGTGCAAAGTCTGAGGATATCAACCACACTTTCAGGGAGGTCATTCCATTCATGGATAGCCAAGATCAAGGGTGATTCTGAAAAATGCTTGGTGCGACATAAGGGTAGCCTGATGCAGATGCCAGCTTGTGCAGTGTGTCTAACTACACTCCCAGTATGCCCCTTGGTGCTTGAGTAATTTAGCCAAAGACCTATTGTGCCGAAAGTGGCTGATGGTTTCTACAGTCGAATATCGTTAATTCGAACACGCTTAATTCAAACTTTTGGTTTATTCGAACTGACATTGTGGTCCAATCTACACTATTTGTATTTTAATGTGCAAAAATGGACGGTAATTCGAACGTATAAGCATTGGCGCCAGTTAATTCGAACATCCCACGCCGCCGACCATGCTCTTAGGAGCGCGCTAACTCGCATGGCAGCGCCTTCGACCCGGCCGTGTGGCCGCGCTACGCCGTGTGCCAGCTGCTACTCCCGACTTCTGTTCCAAGTAACCATGACAACCGATTACATGGTGACCTTGAATGCTGCAATGAGTGGTGTGGTGCTGGCAGCGGCTGTTGGCGTTTTCTCTCTTGCACGGTGACGGTGCTGCGCCGCTGCTCTTCGGTGTGTTTTTGGCGGGAGCGCGACAGTTACATTCCTTGATTTGCACTCGCCCGTTGCTGCTCTTTGGTGTGATTTCGGCAAAAGCACGACTGACGTTATCTGGATTCCAAGCGTCATGCATAACTGATGCCGAAATAATTCAGGCTACGTGCCCTCAACAGGCAACATTTGAAGACCCTTCAGCTCTCAGTGGCAAAGATTCTGATGCCAGCGAAGAAATACCCCCCCTTAGTGCAACTGACGTAGTGTCAGCGCTGGACACAACCGCACACTACTTCTCGTTCCAAGAGAATGCTGATGCCGTGTTAATGCTAGTCTCTAAGCTCCAAGCAATGTTTGTTGATTTACGACTGAGAAACCACACACAGGCATGCATCACGGATTACTTCCGTTGGTGATCGGTGTAAATAAATGTCCCGGAACTTGTCACTCATGTGTCAGCTCAGTGCACATGCGCCGCCCAACGCAGCGCTGCACGTAAGTACTCCATTTAATGAGCTTTCTTTAATTTGAACTCCGTTATTCGAACAAATTTTCGGTCCCCCTCAAGTTCGAATTAACGAGATTCGACTGTATGATGCACCAGAGGTGAAGAAATATATTTTTGGAGACATGTTTTTTCTATTTAATGTACAAACCTATTTTTATATTAATCGAAAATACTTGTTTCACCTTCTACACAACCCATTAATTGTGGGTAGTGTTTCACTGTACGTAGAATCTTTCCAGAGTAAAAGAGTGATAGAATAAAGGTATGAAAGTACAGTATGACCTCTCTCGACCCCCTAAGCGAGCATATGGACATACGTGAAACGAAGTTGACACGCATTGTAATACTGGCACACTGTGCGACACTCGGCATTAACAGAACGTCCACGCCTTTCTGCATTTTAATTTGAAGGGGTGTTGAAAAGCACCAAAGTTTATGGCTTGGTGTTAGCACCCCAAAGAAGCACTTCCTACCATTATTTAATTATTTATTTATTTGAAATAGTATTGGTCCTGCACAGGACCAAGATAGGAGTGGATGTGCACAACACGGAATCACGCGCTCAAAATGCACTAATCAATAACACGTACACAGCACAGCTATGAAATGACAACTCTAGGTACTGCTGGCAGAAATGTGTGAAACAGGGGAACTCAACTCTTCTCGAGTTCCAGCGGTCACGAAATGTGCTCGGAGCTCGTTCTGTTCTCGCGCTGTTTGCAACAAGTGTGAGTACCTAAGACTAAGAGAAAGAGAAGACAAAAAACCGGTGACCGCCTCTTCTGCTATCGGTGTCGTGCTATGTACATTGAAATACCACTTGAGCAAACTTCAAGGGACTCTGTGGAAAAGTCTGAATAAATGAAAGGTCACTCAGCTGAATGCATTGGACGCAATGAAATATTTGCTGGGGCTTTTACAAATGCTTGTTAACCTGAATAGTTTGTTCAAC
The DNA here is from genome assembly GCA_013358835.2 of Ixodes persulcatus. NCBI lineage: Eukaryota > Metazoa > Arthropoda > Arachnida > Ixodida > Ixodidae > Ixodes > Ixodes persulcatus. The sequence goes on from JABSTQ010011535.1 coordinate 753,552, forward strand.
CAGAGTTTATTTGAGTGGTGGTATTTTACTGTGCATGCCTTTGAGCTACTGAGATTGTGAAGATACCAATGTAGGGTTTTTCCTCTAAGACTAACTTTACTTTAGAGAGGCATCTATATGCCATATCATCCTCCGGAACTAGTGATGGACCGAATCTGCCGAACTTCAGATTTGGCAAAGTTCGGCAAATGCCGAACTTTTGAAGGAAAGTTCGGCAAAGATTCGGCAAAAATTCGGAAAATGTCTGCGCACGCGCGAGAACGCGACGTTGCGACGGAGCCATGGATTGCAAATGGACGCCGTGCAGTCGTGCGGCTACCATCGTGGAGTGTAGAACAACCCACGGTTACGGCGCGGTGTGGAGTAGGCAACACGGTAACTGTGCGTTTGTGAGCGAGTGTGGTTCTCTTCAATATTTTCTGTCTCAAGAATAGAAGATGGACCAGTAATTTACGCAGTCCACTGCGCAAGTGACAGATGATGCGGTGCATTCTGAGACATTGAAGGATTGGCCGACAATTACTTTAAAGCACTCCTCGCAATTATAACAATTCTGTTTTCGGCTCAGGAGTAGTATGTTACAAAACAAAATAATATTTTTTTTTAATTATTGTTATTTTGCGATGTTCATGTACCTGCATAAAACTAAACACAGAACTATAATGCTCGACGTTGCACATTTGACATTCCTAACTCTCCCTATCTTTCGAAACGTTCCTGTGTGTCCTAACACCAGAAATTGGCATTTTATAGGTTAAAACCGAGACGTTGCGAGTATGGGACGCACACTTTCATGCAAAGCTGGCGTCAAGTGACTCAAATCGAAAAATATGCACATTTATAGGGGTGTGCGAATAGTGATTTTTGAAACCGAATCGAATACGAATCGAATAATTGTGGCACCGAATCGAATACGAATAAGAATCGAATAATTTTCGAATAGTTTCCGAATAGTAAGTACACAGCTACTAAAGAAGAGCAAAGGGATTATACGATTATTTTTATTGTTCCAAAATGTTTCTTAAAATTATTGTAAAAATGCGACTAGACGATAATGACTAGAGTTCAACGATATATAATTAAATAGAGACAAAAGCCACTAAAATATTAGAATGCTCAACATAATATCATGATTCACGCGGATGCTGAACATAAAATCACAGTTCGCTTGAGCCTGGTACATCCTGAAGCAATGTACTTAATAGAATCTCTACATTTTCTTTTTATTCCTTGTTGCAGCAGATGTCTTTGAATCGAGGATCAAGGAAAATGGCAGAGGCGTGATGGGCCTGTGTGCTTACCTGCTACGTGCAGGAACCTTGTTTTCACTGATTTGAGAAGATTCGGGGGAAACGCAGTGTCTTGTTCCACTTGCGCCCTCAAAAAGCAACATCTTCACACACTGAACAAGTGGAACAACCATGGAAAATGTTGGGAAAGACTCGACACAAGCAGCTGTTGTGGCTTCCTCAATTGGTTGCATAGGAGTGGCCGAAAAACTTCCACACTCTACTGCGCTTTCTCTTCGAACAACATTCCGCTTCTCCCACTTCTACTTCGCTCATACAAAGCGGCGGTACCGTTGCAACCAGTTCTGAAACGTCTCCACGACACGCTTTCTGAAAGCGTGCACGAGCGGTCTTGTGCGAAAGCGGTCCCTAAAGACTAAACCCCATGTATACGATTTAGCGAGCGACGGAGATTTTTCACTGCCGCTCGTCGCGTCGCTCGGTGTTTGGATTTCTAGAAAATGTCCTCATCGCCTTGGTCACTTGCTCACGCCACTTTTATGTGCTTGCCTCATCGCACCACTGACCGAGCGTCAGCAAAGCGGGTCGACGTCGCCTTTCTCGTCTCTTGGCGAATCGCTTTCATGCGGGTTATACTTAACACAGTAGTTGCTAATGGAGGCAACAGCAATGTACGTATAGAAAGAAACTGCTGCTGCCGATGATGATAATCATTGTCTAGGAGAAGAAGGTACGTATTGCCATTTTGCGGACACGTGCGGCAGGCGTGCCGGAGCGTTGTGGAACGCCTGTGAAGGGAATCTCGCGGCACGACACCGTAACGACTATTCGGAAATTATTCGAAAAATATTCGAAACTTTTTAAAATTATTATTCGATTCGATTAACGAATCGAATAGGGTAATATTCGATTCGTTATTCGAAAATGGCGAATATTCGCACACCCCTACACATTTACAATGTTATTATCATCTCTTCTGGTGAAGGCTCAGCAACCGTTGTATTCCTTTTAGCGCACACAATGGTGACTTCCAAAGAAAGCAAGAACGCAGCGTTATTGCCTTCATTTTAACAATGTACATACACACACATGCAGGCTTGCACTGATGATGCCTCCAAACCGAAACTCTCATAGCGTGATTCGCCACGCTCGCTTCTACCCAACCTCGTTGTCACGCCACTTCTGCAAGGAGTCACTAAAGTTGCCAGTATAAACACACAAAAACGACACCGATACAATTATCTTGTAGAATATCACCTTAATTAGTAATAACTATGTCAATATGCATTAGATTTTGAATATAAGTTGAGAAAAAAGGAACATAAAACCCTTTTTCGCCAGAAAAAAACGAAATATCAACGTTAAGTCTGGTAACAATGTATTTTTGCCGAATCTTTGCCGAATCTTTAGAAAAGTTCGGCAAAAATTCGGCTTTGCCGAATCCCGAGATTCGGCGCCAAACTTTCGATTCGGCAAAAGTTCGGCCCATCACTATCCGGAACTGACCGCAATCCCACGAACACTTTTATGCGACTACCGAAGCGCACGATTTAAGGTCTTTCTCTCGTAATCAAACTTTCTTGAGACAGGATGCCTTGTTTCCGGCGGCGGCTGTTAGTGGTAACCTTCCCAGACATTTCACGGTCGTCCTTCGCGAAAACCCCCCACGACGTCGTCAAACGCACGGTCGCTTTCTGCCGCCACCTAGTTTATAGAAAAACAAAAATTTCCGTCCGCCGAGCCAGGTTCGAGCCAGTGACCTATGAATGACAGCAATTGTTTCCTCGACAGTCGTCTGCCCTACCGACTGAGCTATCAACGGGATAGCTTTCTGCGAGTTAAAGAAGATGTACACTCGATTTCTTTCTACCTTCTAGAACACTTTGGCATCTCCCGTGTCCCGACCATGCGTGCAATGCCAAAGCACGGCAAAAGACAATGAGCACGTGCTGAAGCAGGTGGTACTGGGTCGAAAAAGACGTCCTGCCACTCTCATCTCGCCAGTGATTATAGAAGGTGTTGGCCATAGCAGACACCCCGTCATGCCAGCGCACGCGCACGACCGTCCAAGCAGACGACTTGCACGCCCTATCGCCAGACCTTCGAAAGTTCATGGCGGGTTCGATGAACGCGAATTCCGGTTACGGCCCGTCGAGGCCATACCATTTTGAAGACAAGGCCCGCACCTTTTTGCCCCAAACTTCATCGCTAAGGGATTCATGCGGTGCCGCCTGCGCCCTCGACCCCGCCGCGTGGATCTTGCAGGCGTCTCGCTACGACGGCAACGTTGGCTTCCACTTCACTCTTCACCTGTCGCCGACTATAGGCGGTGTTTGCTGAGGAGGCTCGTCGTGGACGAAGTACAGATAAGGCACGGGAGTGGAAGCAAAATGATGGCAAAATCCTCAGAATCGTGCTCGGGAGGTGATGCAGAGAACGGACAGTTGGGCTAGTTGGTAAATATCATGATGAAAAACAGCAGTAAATATAAGGATACAGAGGAGAAAAATAGATACATATTTTTCTCCTACATACAAGCACACCTCGGCAAACGTCACTCATGAGGGCCCTCACTCACCCTCATCTTCACAGGTGAGGTGAGGGTGAGGGAGTTCCTGAACCAAGAAAATTCATGAGTGTGAGAGGGTGAGTGAGGACCATGAGGGCTGTGAGTGCATAAGGGGTATGAGTGCGTGAGGGACGTGAGGACTATGAGTGCGTGAGGGGCGTGAGGGCTGTGAGGGCGGTGAATGCGTGAGGGGTGGAGGGCCATGAGTGCATCAGGGGCATGAGGGTGGTGAGGGCCATGAGTGTGTGAGGGCAGTGAGTGCGTGAGGGCCATGAGTGTGTGAGGGCGGCGAGGGCGTTGAGTGCGTGAGGGGCATGAGGGCTGTGAGGGCGGTGAATGCGTGAGGGGTGGAAGGCCATGAGTGCATCAGGGGCGTGAGGGCAGTGAGTGCGTGAGGGCCATGAGTGTGTGAGGGCAGCGAGGGCGTTGAGTGCGTGAGGGGCATGAGGGCTGTGAGGGCGGTGAATACGTGAGGGGTGGAGGGCCATGAGTGCATCAGGGGCGTGAGGGTGGTGAGGGCAGTGAGTGCGTGAGGGCCATGAGTGTGTGAGGGCGGCGAGGGCGTTGAGTGCGTGAGGGGCATGAGGGCTGTGAGGGCGGTGAATGCGTGAGGGGTGGAGGGCCATGAGTGCATCAGGGGCGTGAGGGTGGTGAGGGCAGTGAGTGCATGAGGGCCATGAGTGTGTGAGGGCAGCGAGTGCGTGAGGGGCATGAGGGCTGTGAGGACGGTGAATACGTGAGGGGTGGAGGGCCATGAGTGCATCAGGGGTGTGAGGGTGGTGAGGGCAGTGAGTGCGTGAGGGCCATGAGTGTGTGAGGGCAGCGAGGGCGTTGAGTGCGTGAGGGGCATGAGGGCTGTGAGGGCGGTGAATACGTGAGGGGTGGAGGGCCATGAGTGCATCAGGGGCGTGAGGGTGGTGAGGGCAGTGAGTGCATGAGGGCCATGAGTGTGTGAGGGCGGCGAGTGCGTGAGGGGCATGAGGGCCGTGAGGGGTGGAGGACCATGAGCGCATGAGGGCCATGATTGCGTGAGGGGCATGAGGTTCAGTGAGGGTGAGTGAAGGGCTGAAGGTGAGTGTAGCTGTGAGGATGAGGGTGAGTGAGGGGTTGAAGGTGAGTGTAGCTGTGAGGGTGAGTAAGGGCCTTAGGTTAGTGTGGCTGTGAGGGTGAGTGAGGGCGACCTAAAATGCCAACCTCTGCATACAGGACAGTGCCTTGTCCTGTATGTATTTTTCTCCTCTGTGGCCTTGTGTGTCATGCTGTTTTTCATTATGGCACAAAGACGACAGTGGCACCACATTGGGGATTTTTAGTAGACAGTACGCCAGAGCTTCAGGTTGCTAGCGGGAGCTCGTGCCGTTACTACTTTAAAGGATCGGTCGAGGACGCGCCCACTAGGCCTACAATCCACAACGTTCGGTCTACTAGAGCTCTCGAACGATGTCGAATTATGCAAACACCGAGCCACTGTTGCTGTGACACTTGTTATGTCTTAGCGTACCTAATTGCACTCAAATTTTTAATTATAAAACAGAGTGCACAAAAAACTGCAACACAAGCAGACGAGCACTTCTTTTGTGTCTTCTTTTGCGCCCTTTTTTATAATGAATCCGTACCAACTGGTCCAGTTTTAAACACTTCTCCTGTCTCTTCAAGAAAAAATTTCATCCCACATGCGTCTCGCGAACGCAGGAGTCGCTGGAATCTGCGGTGCGGGCCGTCTCCGAGGTGCTGGACGAGGACGACCGAGACGTGGCTCCGCCCCTGAGCGCAGCCAAGTCGGACCTGGTTCGGGCCTGCCTGTCCAAATACGCGGAGGCGAACCAAGTGGGCCGTCTGGCGGACGTCGAGGGGGCCGTGGAGACCCTGGAGCGCGCCCTGCGCTGCCCCAGGCTGTGCCAGGGCTGCGAGCCGGTATCCACCATCGCGCTGCGTGTGGTGAGTGTCTGTTTGCTCCACCTTGCGCGGAGCAACTTTTCCTAAGGTATAGACCTTTCCAAAAACTGCCTCCTGCGCGCTGCCGTCTTTGTCTGCTGGGCCGTGAAACGCCTTCTAAGCATGCACCGTAGCTCTGTTGTGCGGTATGTCAGACGCTGCGCATGCGTCCGCAGCTCAGCTAATCGGCATTTTTTGCCTGGACGATAAGCGCTTGAAAGTTCTACGGACACACTGCACTTGTGCCAGATTACAGCCACCATTGCTGACCTTTTGTCTTACTGTGGTGCCGAGCCACTGAAGCGGGCATTGACGAACCTCCACAATGGTTTTTCCTGGGGAGAAGGGCGTGGTAGATTCCAAAATGGCAATAACCTGTCCTGCTGTGGTAACGATGAAGTGAATTGAACGGAATAAGTTAAGCAAAAAGTAAAGGTCAGTTATTGCGGCGCCCACGCACAACTGACGCAAAGCATCTGTTAACTTCGCAACGGCTGAAACTCTGCTGTCCTGCATTTTTCAGTTGGGAATGAATTTTTTTCGATACGTTATTGAATTTTAAAATTTGGTCTTTGCCTTGATTTTTTAGACTGAGATGCTTTAGTGCCAATACTGAAAAGGTTAGGAGTTTGACAGTGTGAAACGAATGCTAACAAAGCTCTCTCCAGCATAATAAAAAAAAAAAAAAGAATGAGCGACATGCTGTGTTTTTTGGATCGCCTGCTTGACCTGCAAGTTTTATGACGTGCGACATCACCTGGCTGGAAAGTGCAGGGAAATTTGAACTTTTGTTTTGGCCTCACCTTCATTTGTCGTGTTCTCAATGGCCATTCATAGCGTGCAGGGAAGGCCGAAAATGTTGTGAGTTTGGGCACCTCAAAGAAGCGCCGGACGTCCCCTTTAATGACTCGTTACGAGATTAGATTCTATTGTGTTGTAAAGATATTGCCTTATATACTGTAGATTCTGTCCGGTGGTATTAGTACTGATTTGTGGCCCCATACTCCTGTGAAGGTGAGCAAGGAGCTGGTGCTGAAGCTGTCCAAGGAGAAGCAGTCGGCGCTGCTCGAAATTCTGCTGGACCTCGCTCAGGAAGCGTCGGAAGCGCAGCACTCTGCGGTTCTCAAGGCTCTACGCAAGGTTGGGACACGGACAGTCGTCACTTACGTGGAGCTCAAAACTGGACGCTTGTTTTTGCCGAATTTTCATTACCAAGTTGCACCGCTGTCTGTGCAAAGAGTTCTAATGGGAAATCTGTTTTCTGGCTGGCATTCTGCAAAGGGATGTTACATCACAGGCAGGGCATACAAGTGTTTGACTGGACGTATTTTCCATTCGGAGAAGTTTGTCACTAGCAAAAGCATTTTTTTTATGAACAAAAATTCGCCTAAATTTCACTTCTTTTTTTAATTCATTTTTTTTAAATTTGAGCTTTTCGGTTTAAGAAATTAATTATACACCCTTATATACCGTATTTACTCGCATAATGAACGCACTTTTTTTTCCGAAAAATCGATGCAAAGTTGAGGGGGGGGGGGGGGCGTTCATTACGCGAAGTAAAATTTTTGCGTCCGTATTACTCGGATAATGAATGGACCTTTTATCGGAAAGATCGACGTAACTTCTTACCTCTTTGAGCGCGGCGCGCGACTCCAAAACCAAACTGCGATGCGCGTGTTTCTTTTTTCCGTGTTTTCTTTTTTGTTGTTTTTTCCGCCTTTCGTAAGTTGTTTTGTTTGCCCATGCATTCGCGACCTCGCTGCATAGGATAGAAAAGTGGGTTCATTTCGAGGGCTTCTCGCTTCTCTTTCCAAAGTGCGAGGAGGAGGCGAGGGCAGGATGGCTTCATTATGTGCGCTTTGCTTAGGCGAGGGCTTCTCCACTTTTCTTTCTAATCTCCTTGCGCGCGGCGCGCGACGCACGACTCCGGAACCAAACTGCGCTGTGCAAAAAAAAAGCTTTTCTTTGTTTTTTTTTTCTCTTGGTTCCTTGGATTGTTTTTCTTTCTTTTTTTCCCCTTTCGCAAGCTGAGGGCTTCTCTTTCTTATCTCCTTGCGCGCGGCGCGCGACCCAAAGTCCAGACCGCGCTGTGCAAAGAAAAAAGAAAAAAAAAACTCCTTTGTTTTTTTTTTTCTCTTGCTTCCCTGGATTCTTTTTTTTTCCGCCTTTCGCTTCTTATCTCCTTGCGCGCGGCGCGCGACCCAAAGTCCAGACTGCGCTGTGCAAGAAAAAGAAAGCTCCTCTTTGTTGTTTTTTTCTTTTCTCTTGGTTCCGTGGATTGCAAATAAAAAAAAAGCTCCTCTCCATGTTTTTTTTCTTGGTTCCGTTGGATCTTTTATTTTTTAACGCCTTTTACAAGGTGTTTTGTTCGCCCACGCATTCGCGACCTCTCTGTACCAGGATAGAAAAGTGCGTTCATTTCGCGCGCGTGGGGGGAGGGGGTCAAATTTTTGACGTCCGAGTTGGGGGTGCGTTTAATACGCGAGGGAAAAAAAAAGTCAAATTTTGAGAGCCGACTTGGGGGGTGCGTTCATTACGCGAGTGCGTTCATTGTGCGAGTAAATACGGTAGTTATGTTGATATAAAATAATTTCAACAGATTGTGAGGCCGTAACGAGGTAAAAGAGTTTAATGTTTGAATGCATTTTTCTCAGTTCCACTTTTTTCTTCAAATTTCATACGAAGGAATCTTTTCTCGAAGGTAAAATTATTGTGATACCACAGTCAAGATGTTTCTGAACTGAAATTTACTGGGGAATCGAGCTATCTACTTCCTTTTGTTTTAAATTGAAGTCCTCATTGAAAAAACACAATGCTTTTAAAAATTGACATAGGATAGATATGCATCTCATATTTTGAGGTAATGACTCTTCCTAAAATATTTACATTTGAGTTATGAAAACAAGATAGCCCAAAGTTCCACATACCCCACTTTATGTTCAAGCAGTCAAAATGGTGCTTAATAGCTTCATTTGCATATTATTGATTTCTTAATGAAGAGTATTGCCAGGGTCAATGTATGCAGACGACATTGTACTCGTATCAGAAAGTCGTGAGACAATACAGGAACTGATTAGGATTTGCAGCAGGGAAGGGGACAATTTAGGACTAAAATTTAGTAGGGACAAGTCTGGTATAATAGTTTTCAACGACGAGAAGGGGGAACCTATGGAGAAACAGGACACATTGATAGAACACGTAGAAAAGTACAAATATCTGGGAGTATGGTTAAGTGAAGGAAGACGGTATCTCAAAAACCATGAAGATATTGTAATAAAGAAGGGGAAACGAGATTCGGCTATCATGAAACACAGGGCACTATGGAACTATAATAGATATGAAGTCGTTAGGGGTGTATGGAAGGGAGTCATGGTGCCAGGGCTGTCATTTGGGAATGCGGTAATGTGTATGAGGTCAGAAGTCCAGGCAGGTTTAGAGGTCAGAAGTCCAGGCAGGTTTAGAGATACAGCAAAGGAGTGTGGGTAGGTTGGCATTGGGGCCCATGGGAATACACCAAATGAGGGAGTACAGGGGGATATGGGTTGGGCATCTTTCGAGAGTAGGGAAGCGATCAGTAAAGTAAAATTTGAACAAAGACTAGCTGAAATCGAGGATACACGGTGGGTAGCGAAAGTGTACAAGTATCTATATATGAAAAGTTTAAACACTAAGTGGACAAACCGAACCCGCAAGCTGAGATTTAAATACATTCAACGAGATGGAGCCGATCAGAGCATATCAGTAGAAAAGGGAGTAAAGGAAACGGAGAGGAAATTGTGGGAAGAGAGAATTCAGGGGAAATCAGCTTTAACAATATACAGGGCGCAAAAACAAGAAATAAAGAAGGAACAGCTGTATGATAATTCAGTGGGGAGCTCTTTGCTGTTTGAAGCTAGAACGGGGGTGCTAAGAACGAAAACAGTACAGGGCTAAATTCCAGGAAGTAGACACTCTGTGCGACGTATGCAACCGCGAAAGGGAAACTATAGAACATGTAATTTTAAGGTGCACGGGGCTTCGTACCACCCTCTTGGCGGGGATGACAACGGATTTGGAGGGGGCACTGGGTTTTCCGGATATAGATGGACGAATGGATAGGGAAAGAATTGCGGTAACTAAGAGGAGATTGGAAGATTAGTGGAAGAGATCTAGGGAAGGATAAAGAAAAAAAATAGAGATAAAAATAAGCAATAAATTCACTGGAAAAGAGAGAGGGGGGGTCTGTTATAACAAAATTCATACAAATTAAAAAAAAAAGGGATGACGAAATGTTAGGCTAGGTGGCGCAAGCTGCCGCCCGTTGCAAAGGGTATAGCCATTACCATCCATCCATCCATCCACAGCTCAAGTGTCCCAACTCTGAGGTGTAGCTTAGTTAGTGGCACTATCATACGCCTTGTTCAAGTCGCCTTTGTACTTAAAAGGTTCTTGAACTTTGACAGGTGTGTTCCCTCGGAGGCCTGCTCGTCGGTCCGCTGCAGCAGACGCAGACGGAACAACGGAGCACCGCAACGACGGTTCGCGAGGCAAAGAAGATGAGGTATTTGCTACCATTCCTCAAATAGAATCTTGATGTGTGCATGATTTGCCTACTAGAGAGTAGATTTCTGCAGAAAAAAAAGCAAACAAGAATGCTTTTCTTTTTTTTATATATTTATGTTGTTTTAATTTAGGTGCAACCGTATTATGATTTACTCACTATTCTTGGTAATCATGTGTAGAACTTCGTATCTCATTGCAGTCACCTGGATGTTTATGCCTTGTTTTCTCGATTCAGAGCACCCCCTATTTTACACAAATGGCGATAGCCATCGAAGATGGGAGAGAGGGGTACTTAATTTGTCTTCTTCGGTGGAAGTCGTAAAGTCTAGGGTTCCCTAGACATAACATTTGAAGTGTGTGTTACAAACTTCTTCTTCCGCACTGTTGCACGGTCTCTCTGAAAAGGTGGTGCCGTTTGCGTAGGCTCTCCGAAGCCCCGGAGGAATCCGACCCGACGCAGTCCGCTTCGTGGCGGCGCATCCTCATTCTCCTGGAAGTGGTTCAGAGCAGGAAGTCCATCGACGAAGTCCAGCTTCTCGTCGGACCGCTCTACGGTCTGCTGAAGAGGTGAGCCTGGATTGTCCATCCTATTGGTGTTTGACAGCTACAGTCGCCGACCGATTTTTTTGACTTCGCAGGGACCGAAAAAAATGTTTGAATAATAGAGCAGTCCGAAAAATCGGCAGATTAAAAAACTTGACTCTATTACGTCTAAGCGGGCTTTAAAAAGCCGTAAACAGTGCCTTGCTTCAGGTTACGCCTGCGCGCCTTGTCTTAGGTTACGCCTCCGTTTGCGTTCCGCAACTTTCTGTTGGCTTGAGAATCGCTGCCTTCTTTTCTAGCGTTACGGTCGAGTACTTTCTGCGCTTCTTAGCGACAGATCGCGGCGGCGGAAGAACAGATGGGGCAATGACGTCCAAGCGAGCGTAGTCCAAAAACATGATTCACCGAGACGAGATCGAGATGAGAGGCGCGAGTCTATGCCTGCAATGGCGAATGAACAAAGCAAAATGGAAACAACAATGATGACGATAATGACGCGCAGCTAGAGAAAAAAAAAAAGCCATACATCGTCACCTAGCAGTAGGACTTAGCAGTATTTAAGTAGCTCTGCCAAACCAAGTTAGCCCTTGTGCAGTCAACATAAAATCCAAAATGGCCACTTCTCGGTGGTGTTTCCCGCTGATTGCTCGTGACGATTCTGTCCAAAAAATCGAACTTTCGGACTTAAGCTGTCTAAAACATTGGTCGTGAATATGCTCTGTTTCTATCAGGTAGGTCACGGTTCCTCCTTTAGGTCTGAAATATCGACCAAGTCCGAATTATCAGCTTCAGCTTCCGAAAAATCGGTCGGCGACTTTTATAGCTGTTATAGGAACTTCCCCCCTGCATTTGCAGTGTCGACGTTTTTCAGCCGAAAAACTCCGTTCCACTTGCAGTTCTGTAACAATGCCCCCTGACATCGGGCAAAGCATACGCACTTGGCTCTTGCCAGGTGGCTTTGTCTTCTATGGTTGGGGACGCTGCTACTGATTCCCCACTGTAGAACTCGGTTTTTCACGTACTGTCAGATGTGAAGCAACCCACCACTCGTAGCGATACCCGTCTATTTAGTCTTATGCAAGGATGCTGACTCATCTTTGCAGTTTGTTCCCTTTCCTACATACTTCAGTGACCACAAGGCTGTGTTGTTTGTGATCGAGTAAATAAAGAGTAGATATGCATAAAAGAGTGTCACTACGTGCAATAACAGCTGTCGCTGTCATTTGTTCGCACATTGTGGTGAAAAGCTGCAGATCTTTTAACATAAAATATGTTTTATCAGTCAATTTTCATGCAGTTCCGTGACGTTTGGTTGTAACAGCCGGCTGTAACGAAAAACCGACACCGAAAAGCGTTAAACCCATAGGGAACCATATACAAAGGCTTCAGTCCCGGCAGGATTTGAACCCACCAGTTTAAGATCGTAAGCCAAGTGCTTTGCCGGCTGAGCTATCCAGAGTTGGTGGCTGCTAGCATGCAAGAGGGAACTCGTTTGCACGGCACGGTCACGCGCTACGCGGCCTTTCCTGTCATGCTGCACCAGCTCGTGGCGTGTGTCAGAATGATTAATTTTGTATAGTTTTTGTCTTAGTATGGACAACTCGCATTATAGACGATTTTTAGGGTCACTGGAGGTGTCCATGTTAACAAGACACGACTGTGTATTGATTTATTGAAGCTTACCTTAGCCAGAACTTCAAAGCATAAATTTCAACCTGTGTTTTTTTTTTTCCTTTGCCATGACGAACAGGAGCCTCGAGCTAGGAAGTTCGCCCAGCGCTGAGTACCTACGTCAGTGCGTGCTTACGAGCCTCCGCGCCCATTCGCTGAGTGCTCCGCGCAAGGAGCTAGCGTCCCTGGTCAAGTGTCTCAGGGTATCCCAGAACGCACAGACGCACCAGCTGGTCCTGTCCCTGCTCAATCTCTCTGCCAGGGAGTTTCCTGTGAGTCTGCATTTGGCAGAGATCTCTTGTCATGTTGTCCACTTGTGTCTGATGGTGCCAACTCTCCACCTCTTTCTCTGGGAAAATATGCCACGACTGTGTTAGTTCAATCTTGGTAGTACCAAAAGGACTGGGTGGTCAAGGTCAAGCAAAGGTCAAACTGACTGAATTTGTGTAGGTCACCTGTAGGTCAAGCCAGTTGAGCCAGTCCAGGTCATATTGTGGTCTGTTAAGTCAATTAAGATGGAGTAACTGCATTGGCCCGATATTGGTAGTATCAAGAGGACTGGGTGGTTAAGGTCAACAAAGATCAAACTGATTGAGTTTGTGTAGGTCACCTTTAGGTCGAGCCAGTTGAGCCAGTCAAAGTCATACTGTGGTCTGCTAGAGTGGTCAGTCAATCAAGCTTGAGTAACCGCATTGGTCCGATCTTGGCAGTGTCAAAAGGACTGGGTGGTCAAGGTCAAACTGATTGAGTCCATCAAGGTCAACTGTAGGTCCAGTGGGTTGCATTAGTCCAGGTCACACAGTGTTCTGCTATACTCCGTCTCATCGTAACTTGGCAGACAGTGAAGGCTACAGTGCCAGTGAGCCAGTCAGTGCGTCGGAGGGAGGCATGTTACTTCACTCTATTTCACTAGATTCACGCAGCGCTGTTGAAGCCACGGCTGGGAAAGAGAAGAAAGCTGCTTTTGTACGAATTTTGGGTAACAGGCTAATCTTCGAGGGGGACAAAAGTGACACCTGGGACACAAAAGAGAATAAGAGGGGAGTTTCTTTTTTCCCCCCTTCTCCAACTGTTTGAGTTGTTATCTTGTCCCTCTACCTTTAGTAAAGGTTGTCTCGTGCTTTGCCTCCGTCGCTCCGATTGGCTTGGGGGCCTTTTTGCCAAGTTCAAGGTGAAACAAAATAGGTCGTCCAAGGTCGCAAGAAGATCACACTCTTTGAGTTCAACCTTGGCAATGTATAGCTGACCATCAGTCACATTTAGGTTAGGTTCAAGAGAGTTATTTTCGAGATCATGCAGTGTCAAGAGACAGTCAAGGGTACAAATTTCATCCTTCCAATTCTTACAGCTACTGATGTGTTACTCGGATGAATGTGTCAGCGCGCGTTTTTCTCAGAAATATTTTTACGAAATGACATAAAGTCGACAAGCACCCGATTTTGGCACCGCCGTTTTTCTTTCTCCCGTACGCACATGTATCTGCGCACACCTTTATCGATCTAACATTTAGGGCCGGTGCTTCTCGATGTGCAGGAGGATGTGCTTCACCACGTGACTTCGGTGTTCACCTTCATGGGCATGAACCTGCTTCGTCAGGACGACAACTACAGCTTCCAGGTGGTGATGCAGACCGTAGAGACCGTGGTGCCCGCTTTGCTTCAGGTAAGGGCAGCCTTTGCTGCACACTTTGACGGAGTTTTTTGAGGGCACGGGGAAAGTGTTGACGCTTTTCTGGACTTCTTTCCTCGTATTGTTCTATGTTCCCATCTTTCCTCCTTTATTGGGGATTGGTGGCCCAGCGTAAACATGCCTGGCCTCCGATCCCCTGAGCCACACTGGGGCCATCAAACCACATTTGATGTGGTTTGGCTCATAAAACTGCAGAATTTAATTTTGCAATCTTTTGGTAGTGGAAACGTTGTCTCTATTGGTGAGCCTACGGGATTACGGCCGTAAACGAACGCTTCGATCGACGGTGCAGGCGTGCGGGCGAGAGGCAACGGCGTCAGACGAGGCGGTGGCCTCGGTAACGAGGGTGTTCGTGGACGCCTTTGGAGACATCCCGGAACACCGTCGTTTGCCGCTGTTCGCCAAGCTGGCCTCCACCCTGGGTGCCGCGGACCACCTGTGGATCCTGGCGGCACAGATGGCAGGACACCACGTGGAGAAGGCACCGCTCACCGCAGGTGCCGAAGACTGCCTCTTCCCAGGTGAGCCCCGGTCATTTTTAAAGCGATGGACTTTATATGGGAACCCTCGACAGACCTTCCTTCCTCTTGGTGTTGGTCGCACCGCCTGACGTCGTGACGTCATGATTTGATGATACAGGGGACATCACCTTATCACGCGACGTCACAGTGTCGCGTGACATCGCGATTTCACGGCGACACATGCCGTCGCATTGTCAGGTGGCATCACTGTGTCGCGGGACATTGTAGCTTCGTGTGGTGTCATGGTGCCATGTGACATCAGTGTCGCGCGATGTCACGGTGTTCGGGAAGTCACGATGTCGCACAACGTCACAGTGCCCCCCAACGCCAGGTGGTGTGATGTCAGGGTATCACGTGACGTAACAGTGTCATACGACATCACAGTATCTCATGACACTGTCGTGTGGTGGGATGTTGGAGTGTCGCGTAACACCACAGTGTCGGTGATGCCACAGTGTCATGTGGCGTCTGGGCATTACACGAGGTCACAGTGTCACGTGACGTGACATCAGAATTTCCCTGCTAAATTTAGCGGGGAATGTCTCCTCTAAATTTCTATAGCAAGTGCTGCTTCGCATTTGACAGAATGTCTATGTGAGGCAATTTTTTTTGCTGCTGGGGATACGACAACTCGCTAAGGCAGAGGTTTCTTGAGTTTTTCGGGCAAGTCAAACATGTCACGCAGAACTTTGTTTCGAAGAACGCACAGTTTGGAGCCCGTTAATATGGAGGCTTGGTTGAGTTGGTGATTCATGGCGTATAAAAATAGTACACAAAAGGTGAGGGACAGAAGGGAGACACAAAAGTCGAACAAAGCGCCGCTTCATAAGTCGGATTAAATTCATTAATTCTTCTTTCCCTACATCTACTTAGCTGGAACTGGTACGTGAGCCAGATCAGCAAAATCTATCAATTCATTCAGTAAATATATCCATACATACAAATACAGATACATACGGTAAAATCCCTAAGGACGCCCTTTCCCGAGAAATTGCCCGTCCCTTTTATATGGCTTAATATCCATAACATGAAAATTGCGATACCTCGCCCCCCCCCCCCCCCCCCCCATTTATGTCAAGATGTAACGCGACGTCCGAAAGAAATCGCATCAACCGCGCGATCTGCGGTACCGGTACGTCTGACAAGCGGGCCTATAGTGGCGCATTTCTGTCCGCGATCTGTGCACACAACGTCGGCTCCCGTAACACGCGAGTTGTTCCCGCATGTATATTGCATCGTAAAATGCGAATGTGCTGCGTCTGTAGTATCCGTTCCCATGACGTGGGAGTTTGTAACTGATTCCTCCGTCTTTGTCCGCAATCTGTGCATACGGTATCGGTTCCCGTGACAGTCAAGTTTGCAGCGGGTTCCCGTGCGTTTATTGCACCTTGAAACTTAAATCTGCTGCTACTACGATCTGCGGTATCCGATCCTGTGAGATGAAAGTTCACAGTAGGCTCCCGCGAGACCTTCGCACCGTGAAACGTGAATCTGCTGAGTCCGCAACCTGCGGTAACCTTTCCCGCTACGCAGGAGTTCGTAGCAAATTCTCACTTCTTTATCGCGTCGTGAAACGCGAATTCGACGTTTCCACCATCTGCAGTATCAGTTCCCGTGCAACGTGGTTTGTAAAGGGTACCTCTGTATTTGTCGCCAATTTTTTAGAAAGTTTTTCTGACGCATCTCCAAAGATAGCACACCCCATGTTTTTCACCATTTATCTCTTCATTTTGGGTGAGCGTTTTTACGAGATTTTACGGCACATACAAATAGAATCCTTGCTAAAAATTGTCCCGCTAAATATTTCTTCCCTGATAACATTAGGGAAGGGGTGCTGACGCGGGGCTGTTCATGTGGAGCTATTTTTTCTGCTTCAATAATTTTTCTCGTGAGTTGATGACTTCTCCTGGCTATTGGTTTACATTTTCCTAAGTCAGCCGTGTAGCCACAGTCTTGGCAATGTACCGTATTTACTCGCACAATGAACGCACTCGCCTAATGAACGCACCCCCCAAGTCGGCTCTCAAAATTTCGACTTTTTTTTTTTCACTCGCGTATTAAACGAGAGTGAAAACTCGGGCGTCAAAATTTTGACCCTCTCTCCCCCACTCGCGCGAAATGAAGGCACTTTTCTATCCTGGTGCAGCGAGGTCGCGAATGCATGGGCAGAGTCGGCGAACAAAACGCCTTGCAAAAGGCATTAAAAAAATAAAAAAAAAGATCCAACGGAAGCAAGAGAAAAAAAAGAAAGAGAAGCATTTTTCTTTTTTTTTTTCTTTTTTTTGCGCATCGCAATTTGGTTTTGGAGTCGCGCGGCGCCGCGCGCAAAGAGATAAGAAGTTAAGTTGATTTTTCGGGATAAAAGTACCATTCATTATGGGAGTAAATACGGACGCAAAAATTTTACTTCGCGTAATGAACGCCCCCCCAACTTTCTATCGATTTTTCGGGAAAAAAAGTGCGTTCATTCTGCGAGTAAATACGGTATTTCCAATTGTCTGGAAATGGCTCTGTTTATGTTATATATTTATGTTCTTGTAGTCTATCATTTCTGCATCTCCCTGTTTGGCCGACGTATTGCTTGCCGCAGGCAAGGTGGATGGAATAGACTGGTACTCCTTCAGTACAAGAGATAAAATGGGTCTTGTGTTTTTTTGTGCAACCGTCCAGTTTGGAAGTTGTAAGCTTCTGAGTATCCCGAACCTTAACTCACAAAAAGGGGTTCACCCTCAGATATCTTGTGCGGAATTTTGTCGGAAAAAGTCCATTTTGGAAGTTGGAGATTTTCGAGCCTGTCGAATGCATACCCTTGGGATGCTTGCACTCTTAAAAAAATTCTATATGTCAAGTCGTCAGAAAGGCCTTCAGCATCAGAATCTGTTAGATTCTACCTTCAGGAGGCTCTAAAACTTGGTAGTGTTATCATCATGCTAACATATTTTCATCTCGTCTATGTATTCGCTAACTTCTTGGGTGGTGAAGGGTGCCGAGGAGAATTTTGTCAGTTTAGAAAAATAGAACATAAAAAAAAAAGCCTAATTTTCTGGTACATTTTTATTGCTAGCCATTAAGTTGAAATTTATGACAGCATTGCAGAGCGAGCTATGCGGGCAAAAACTGAGAGAGAGGACAAGGCGAGAGCGCGAGGATGTCACAACGCTGAGCTCTTGTTGACTGTGGTTAGCGGGTAGACTCAAAGCTAGCTGGATTTGTCTCCACTGCACTCGTTGAACGCGTTCAAATGCAAAAGCCAAACGCCAGACACCTGCGTCACGCATTTTAATGCGTTCAACGAGTGCTGTGGAAACGAAGGGAGCTACTGCTAGCTTTGTGTCTACACACTTATCAATCTAACCAGAGCTCGGCTTGAGAAGACCACTCCATTCAGTGCGTCTGCTCACTTTTTAGTTTCTAAAACTAGGAACCCTGCATCCTTGCGTTCGGACGCAACCCGATCCTGAATTAGAAACGGTCCTGTACCACATATTTGGAAGAGGCTCGGGGCCTTGTTCTAGTTTTGTGTACTGCACATTGACAACGACGACGTCTTGTTTCCTCACTTTGGCAGTCTGCCGCAGCCCACATCCTGGACTTTGGGCTCGCACTGTGCACCCAGTTCGACGTTGCCATTGAGGTCTCAACGTGCACCCGTCTGCTTCAGTTTGCTGCTGGACTGCCTTCCTCAAAAGGTTTGACTGTTTTTTTTGTTGTTGTTTTTGTCTCGTTTTCGAGGTTTGACCGCTGCTTTGAAGCATGGGTTCCCAAACTCGAGTCCGAGGAACCCAGGGGATACCAGAGCTTCCCAAACTTCCTTGACTGTTCCCGTCCCCAAGTAAAGTGTTTGAACGATTAATTGATTTAGTTTGGATACTCTCTGCCACAGGCCATTAGAATATCGTACAACCTAAATACAGTGCAGTCCACTTATAACGATACCACTTATAACGATATATCGGTTATAACGATTGATTTTATAGAAGCATCAATTTTTGCATTGGTTCTATGTAAAAATAAACCATATATAGCGATGCATTTTTCCCGGCATATCGGATATAACGATTAATAAATGATCGTGTAGAATTTGTTTACCACAAAAATTCAACAGAAAATGAGATAAAAATTTCGAAATTCCGCGAAGAAACGACCGAGATCGGCGGACGCGATCATCGCCGATGGGCTCCGACCGAATTCTCCGTGAGTAGGCGCTGCGCGCGGCCTTAAAACCTCGGCGCTATCATCATCATCATACCCGTAACCTCGTAACCCCTCCCCGCGTCGCTGGCGTGAAAGATGGCTCCGACGAAGCGAAAAGCTATTTCCTTTGAGGAGAAAAAGCAAATCCTACGTGACTGGCGGCAAGGATTCAAGGTCGGAAGTCTCGTCCGGAAGTATAAGCACTCTCAGTCGGCGATATCGACCATCCTGAAATCCGGGGACGTCGTAACGAAGAAGGCTGGAACAAGCGGCTTTGACGACCAGCGGAAAAGGCTTAGGGAAGCCTTGTACGAGGATGTCAAGGAGGCCCTGTACGAGTGGTTTCTTACGATCCGAAACCGCACAAGCAAGCGGAGATCTTAGATTTTTTTGAGCGTGTTTAACACCATTTCATTGCGTGCTTGCTGATGACCCTAGAATAAAACTTTGTTATATTTCGGCGCTTCTTCTATGGTGTGATTCAGTGAACACTGGTGAGTAACCTTCTGCTTGGGGGAACTATTTTGGGCAGTTTTCAGGGTCAGTCCGGATACAACGATAATCGGTTATAACGATCGGATTTTCCGCATTTAATAATATCGTTATAAGTGGACTGCACTGTATACTTTTCATATCCCCATAGTTACATCTGTAGCTTAGGCACTACTCTATCAGATCAGAGCCACCCGTCGATACTTAACTATGAGGAAAACACTCCCCAGTATTTTCATTGTTGTCTACAAGGTCCGTAGGTTTCTGCTCTGCTTTCTTGCCTTCATAGTGAGGCCAGTTCTGTGAGACACTGGCATGCCAACGTGTGCTAAAAGCAGCCCACACATGCGGTGTGTCTGCGCCGCTCGACGCAATTGCGCGGCACTCTTGGCGCAAACGTGAAAACGTGACGTCGGCACTTTTTCCGCATTCAGCTCGGGTGGGGCACTGGCAAGCACCGAATTTTACTGAATGCGTTTGTTTGTCATTCGTTCTACAACTAGTCGGATCGATCCAATGGGATCGATCAAGCGGCACCATGAGTTCAACCGTCATGGCGTTTGTCATCCTCCTTTGCCTGTGTCGTCGACAGCTAATTCAATCGGGCGTTGGAGTATGCCGTGCCGCATTTAGCCTTTGTGCTTGTATTTGTGTTTATATACTAGCCTTTGACTGCGCTTTGACTTATGGTGAATTAGAGTGTACTATATTTTCTGGCAAATTTTAACTAAAAAAAGGGAGTTTTTTTTTAGATAGTATGCACCTGGTTCACAGTTCGCACATAAAATATTTGCATACATAGCGCACCTTGAAAAATAGCCTGCTTTATTAATGCAAAAATAAGGTTGTATTATATAGAAATAAAAATTAACATAGTCTCATTTACAAAACTCGTCACATCTCGTCATAATGAATGATCTTGGAAGTGCAAGTCCTTGTAGAGTCAGTACCTGTAGATAGTCCGCTCGGCGTGAATTCTCAACTTTTATGCATGCATAGTCTGCGGACTATAGTCCAAAAAATATGGTTGTGATTTTGACGAGAGCCTTTAGATTCTAGGAGAAAAAATTGACCGCATCTCCACGTGGTGAATGATGTTGCTTAGGGCGAAGCTCTGGTGGTGCTTGTCTGCGTAGACGCCGAGCCGCAGCATGCCGAGCCTTTTCATTCATGTCAGTAGGAGAATGTGTGGTTTTCTTCTTTTTCTTTTTTTAAGCAGACAGATGGGATGGCATCTCAGAACCCCCTACTCTTTTTTTCTTCTTTTTCTTTGAGCCTTTTCATTCATGTCAGTAGGAGAATGTGTGGTTTTCTTCCTTTTCTTTTCTTAAGCAGACAGATGGGATGGCATCTCAGAACCCCCTACTCTTTTTTTTCTTATTTTTCTTTGAGCCTTTTCATTCATGTCAGTAGGAGAATGTGTGGTTTTCTTCTTTTTCTTTTTTTAAGCAGACAGATGGGATGGCATCTCAGAACCCCCTACTCTTTGTTTTCTTCGTTTTTCTTTGAGCCTTTTCATTCATGTCAGTAGGAGAATGTGGTTTTTTCCTTCTTTTTCTTTTTTTAAGCAGACAGATGGGATGGTATCTCAGAACCCCCCTACTCGTTTTTTTTCTTCTTTTTCTTTGAGCCTTTTCATTCATGTCAGTAGGAGAATGTGTGGTTTTCTTCTTTTTCTTTTTTAAGCAGACAGATGGGATGGCATCTCAGAACCCCCTACTCTTTTTTTTTCTTCTTCTTCCTTTGAGCCTTTTCCATCTCCTTGTGCTTGGTTTTCTTTGTTTTCTTTTTTTAAGCAGACAGATGGGATGGTATCTCAGAACCCCCTACTTTTTTTTTTTCTTCTTTTTCTTTGAGCCTTTTCATTCATGTCAGTAGGAAAATGTGTGGTTTTTTTTTTCTTTTTCTTTTTTTAAGCAGACGGATAGGATGGTATCTCAGAACCCCCTACTCTTTTTTTTCTTCTTTTTCTTTGAGCCTTTTCAATCATGTCAGTAGGAGAATTGTGTGGTTTTCTTCTTTTTTCTTTTTTTAAGCAGACAGATGGGATGGCATCTCAGAACCCCTACTCTTTTTTTCTCTTTTTCTTTGAGCCTTTTCATTCATGTCAGTAGGAAATGTGTGGTTTTTTTTTTCTTTTCTTTGAGCCTTTTCAATCATGTCAGTAGGAGAATGTGTGGTTTTTCTTCTTTTTCTTTTTTAAGCAGACAGATGGGATGGCATCTCAGAACCCCCTACTCTTTTTTTTCTTCTTTTTCTTTGAGCCTTTTCATTCATGTCAGTAGGAGAATGTGTGGTTTTCTTCTTTTTCTTTTTTTAAGCAGACGGATAGGATGGTATCTCAGAACCCCCTACTCTTTTTTTTCTTCTTTTTCTTTGAGCCTTTTCATTCATGTCAGTAGGAGAATGTGTGGTTTTTTTCTTTTTCTTTTTTTAAGCAGACGGATAGGATGGTATCTCAGAACCCCCTACTCTTTTTTTTCTTCTTTTTCTTTGAGCCTTTTCATTCATGTCAGTAGGAGAATGTGTGGTTTTCTTCTTTTTCTTTTTTAAGCAGACGGATAGGATGGTATCTCAGAACCCCCTACTCTTTTTTTTCTTCTTTTCTTTGAGCCTTTTCATTCATGTCAGTAGGAAATGTGTGTTTTTTTTTTTCTTTTTCTTTGAGCCTTTTCATCATGTCAGTAGGAGAATGTGTGGTTTTCTTCTTTTTCTTTTTTTAAGCAGACAGATTGGATGGCATCTCAGAACCCCCTACTCTTTTTTTTTTCTTCTTTTTCTTTGAGCCTTTTCATTCATGTCAGTAGGAAAATGTGTGGTTTTTTTTTTTCTTTTTCTTTTTTTAAGCAGACGGATAGGATGGCATCTCAGAACCCCTACTCTTTTTTTTCTTCTTTTTCTTTGAGCCTTTTCATTCATGTCAGTAGGAAAATGTGTGGTTTTTTTTTTCTTTTTCTTTTTTTAAGCAGACGGATAGGATGGTATCTCAGAACCCCCTACTCTTTTTTTTCTTCTTTTTCTTTGAGCCTTTTCATTCATGTCAGTAGGAAAATGTGTGGTTTTTTTTTTCTTTTTCTTTTTTTAAGCAGACGGATAGGATGGTATCTCAGAACCCCCTACTCTTTTTTTTCTTCTTTTTCTTTGAGCCTTTTCATTCATGTCAGTAGGAAAATGTGTGGTTTTTTTCTTCTTTTTCTTTGAGCCTTTTCAATCATGTCAGTAGGAGAATGTGTGGTTTTCTTCTTTTTCTTTTTTTAAGCAGACAGATGGGATGGCATCTCAGAACCCCCTACTCTTTTTTTTCTTCTTTTTCTTTGAGCCTTTTCATTCATGTCAGTAGGAAAATGTGTGGTTTTTTTTTTCTTTTTCTTTTTTTAAGCAGACGGATAGGATGGTATCTCAGAACCCCCTACTCTTTTTTTTCTTCTTTTTCTTTGAGCCTTTTCATTCATGTCAGTAGGAGAATGTGTGGTTTTCTTCTTTTTCTTTTTTTAAGCAGACAGATGGGATGGCATCTCAGAACCCCCTACTCTTTTTTTTTCTTTTTCTTTTTTCATAATTTTTTTCATCTTTTTTTTTCCAATTTTTTTTTTTTTTTTCCTACACGAGCACGTGAGCATGTGCTCACGTGCTCGTGAGCACGTGATCTCACGAGCAGAAGCACGAGCACCCGACGCCGGGCCTACGGCGGACGGACATACAGACATGGCTAGCCCCTAAGGAGCTTGGCCCCTAAAACAATGTTCATGCTGTGTTGTGCTCAGTACGACGGACGAGATCTTTTGCCTAAAGCTACAACAGGCTAGGCCTGCCCGCTGGGTGGAGGCAGGCTGGATGGATGGATGTTAATGGCTATACCCTTTGAAACAGGCGGTAGCTTGCGCCACCTAGCCTAAGTCTAAAAAGACAAAAACGTGATTTCTCCCGCCCTTTTAAGACCAATTTTTCTCCCCCTAACTATCACCAGGCAGTGTGGGATATCACCAGGATGACCTTCGGGGGATCGGGCAAAAAAAAACTAAAAACATCACCCCCCTGCCTCTTCCCCCCGGCGAGGGAGTCGCCAATTTTCCTCTGGTCAAACCTTTTCGGCGTTACCCCAGCACCGGACCCACTGGGAGACAGGGTTGAGACTTTGGGCCGGAGCCACGCGGAAGGGAGTCCCAATTTTCTTCTGTCCTGCCTGTCCCCCCCAGCTGTGCTAGTTAGTTGCCCATCATTTAATTTTCCCTAGATAATTTCCGCCAATCTTCTAATCGTCTTTTTGTCACTGTAATCCTTTTCTCTTCCGTCCTTCCATCGTCACCAGTAAAACCCAGGGCTCCGGCCAAATCCGTTACCCCTTCAGGGAGGGCAGGGCGAAGCCCCGTGCACTTCAAAACCAGGTGCTCTAGTGTCTTTCTATCATTATGGCAGGCGGCACGCAATGTGTCTGTCTTCTGGAATTTAGCCCTATACGTCCTCGTCCTCAAAACTCCCGTTCTTGCCTCATTTTCGAGTCCCCCGTGTTGCCAACAGACGAGCCGAACCTGCACCCGAGCCACGCCGAGGTGTTTGACGTCCGAAGGCGCACGGACAAGGAGCTGCAGAAGTTTCGTCTGGCCGTGGTGACCTTTGTTGCCAACCTGCTTGGGTCTCCAAACTTCCTCGGACAGGTGAGCGGAACTTTCTCGCCGTCCGTAACGCACGAGGCTTCCGTCAAACATTGTTTCCGCCGTCTAACTCTCGACCTTGGTGAAACGTTGAACTGAATCGGCGTCAAACGAACATGCAACAGAGCGCCAGATGAAAAGTGGTATGCAAGTTGTTCCGTCGTCCTGTCAGTTAAGTGTACCATGTAAATCGGTTCCCTACCTTGCAATTTTACAGCGACAGCTGTTATAGGCTCTTCCCACCACTGAAAATGCTGTCCATTGTTGATGTAGTTGTAGTTATAGTTGATGTCGTTGTTGTCGACGTAGTTGTAGCTGTTGTTTTTGACGATGTAGGGCGTCCGTCAACGATGTTGCCAAATCCTCGAAAAAGATTGCCTGCCGCCGGCAGGATTCTCACCTGGGCCCACTGCTTGCAAAAGGAGGCGTTACCGCTGAGCTGCGCCACAGTGTTAATAATGTGCTCTTAACTTTGGGTTTTTGTTATACCCAATGCCTACTGCACGCACTCTCTGAAAAAAAAAAGAAAAAAAAAGAAGCCTATAACAAAGTGGTGTCGTAGCACTGTCATCGTGCCGGGAGACACTCGCGACAAAACGCACAATTATTTTGTTCCGAACGCGTTTTTGTTCACGCACTCACTGCCCCGCGGTGCGTCAACGCGACGCCGTGACTGTACTGTAAATTAATGCAGTACTGCTCAATTTTTTTTTTAATTTCATTTCAGAATGTGAGACTTTTTTGTGTTCTATTATAACTCCCAACCAGGTAGATGTCTACCGAAAGGTTCACTTTTATGCTTTCTGTAGGGTTGTGCGTATATTCGAAATTTCGAATGGTAGCTTCGAATAATACACTATTCGATATTCGCTTCGAGAAGAACTGCACTATTCGCGTTTTTCGAAGTGTTGATTGCGGCGGGTTAGCCCTGTTCAGTGCGCTTCTTACCAAGCACCGGTGCATTGCGGAGAAGCAATACCCGCGAAAGCGAGCTCCGCGGGTGTGGCTTCTCTGCATTACACCGGTGCTTGGTAGGAAGTACACTCAACGGGGTAACCTGCCGCGATAAACACTTGGAAAAGTATGAATAAAGCCATTGCGTGCTTGAAAGAAAAGCATACATTCAAAGCGGGATGGTGCACGCGTGTCGTCTGCATTTGAAAATAAATGAAACTTTGTGAATGTTTATATCTATGTTGTAGTAAAAGTTTCAAAATTAAACTTACTGTTGTGCAAGAGTATACTATGTTAGGAAGAGATGCCCTTGCAGCCTGCATTCATCATGTGCGAATTTATTCTATTTTAACTCGAGATTAAAGAAAGAATATTTTATATAGCATGATTTGTAGATTCACTCAATTGTGTATAGTTTGCCATCTCTATAGGATTCATTTTATATCAAATATGTGGTTTACTTGCCATCCCAAGACATCAGACCTTCTCAGTTCACAGTTCATAAATATAGATAGATTAAACTTAGCTTGTAAATGAACAAGTGGAACAACCTTTACAAGTTTAGCTGGGTTTTCATTTAAGCATTGCGCAATAGTAGTGAAAAGTGTGGAAAAATTATTTGATTAGAAAATATTCGGCCAAAATCGCTATTCGCTTCGAATTCGCTTCGAACTCAAAATCCACTATTCGCACAAGACTAGTTTTCTGGCCTTGCAAGTTTCCGTTTTCTTGGGAGATGCGGTTAAGTATTGGAGGTGCATTTTCAAGGCGTGCCATCAGTATCCATCTGAAGATCTATACGAGTTCAGTTTGGCTGCAACTTACCGTAAAATACCGAGCATCCGCCCATGCCATACTAAGCGCCCATCCCCAAATTTTGCAACATCTGAAAAAATATGCACAGTAGATATATAGATAAAAATGATGACCTAACAAGCGCCCATTCCCCCATTTTCACAATTATCTCCATAGTTTGAGTGGGCGCTTGCTCGGTATTTTACTGTAGTGTTTTCTTGGGCGTGCTTTTTGTGGAACTAAGAGATAAAGTTATTATAATGGTGAGGACAAGGCCTTTCGCACTTTAGCGCGCCTTCGACAAATTTAGCTTCCTCCTTTGCAAACAGGGCTTTTTTTCTTATTTTAAACTCTCCATCTAGGTATCATAAACACTGAAATCTCATGAACATAAACATCCCCCCACTTGATTGGTTCACTTGCTTGCGCTTGATTGCAACCGAGCGCATAGCACAGCCTTCTGCTTCCTTGTGATGAAAGAACGTACTGGCGCCATCTGTGATGTAGCCCTGGAATCAGTGGCGTAGCCAGGAATCTTCTTCAAGGGAGAGTGGTGGGGGAAGCTAGGGGCTGGGCTAGATGTCCATGATTTAAGTGCATGACGAGTGGAGGGTCAAAATGCATGTGTGTATACTACAGCAGTCTCGCGACAATTCAAACTCAGATATTGCATACTTCTGGTTACTTCAAACAAATTTCAAAAGTTGGGTTGCCCTCTGTGTTTTTAATTTATGCACAGCCGCTTAAGGAGGACACCACCTTAAATTTGCCATTTGTTAGAAAAAAAACATACCGTATTTTCCAGTGTATAAGACGCACACCCCACTTTTCGCAAGTGTAAAAATTAGTATATAAGATGCACCTGTGTATAAGACGCGCCTATATGTAGCAGCGCAACTGTTGCCATCTTTTACCATTTTAGCTTACGGCTTGCGGTTTCTGAGACTCGCGTAGCCTCCGTGACTTGAAAACTCGCAAAGCAACGTGTTTTCTTTTTTTCTTTTTTCTTTTTGTTTTCCTGACGTTATTTTTTTTTTTTTGTTAGGGAACATTAGTTGTGGGAGGTTGACTTGCATTTATGACGCATCATTTGCATTAAGTTGTCATAATAGTTAAAAAAAGACTAATCAGCATCAACAGGACTTCCTTCATAGTTTACCAAAAATTAAAAAAATATATATACATAGGTATAAGGTGCACCGTTGTATAAGACCCGCCGCCGAAAATTTTGGAAAAAAAAAGTGTGTCTTATACACCGGAAAATACGGTACTTCTTTCATTTTTATCTATTCTGGTTCAGCAACTAACAGTTCGTGCTCCTGCAAATATTTATTGCAATATCTGAAATATTTACGGAGAAATAAAACATTTTCGGTAAGACGACGATGCAAAATCATGTTTTGGAAATGTGAAACTTCTATGGTTCCTATTTTCAAACATCTGTAGCTCCGCACCTGTACGCTCTAGAATGATGATCATACTCTTGTTGGAAAGAGCATATCTTCACAGTTTTAGTATATTAAAGATATTTGTTCGAGAGTAAATACTTTGTGGGCAAGAACACGACAGAAGTCCAGCATTCCTGTGGAAGAGGCTTTGCACGTGTCCAAGAATCGAAAAGCCCGCCCTGATTGAACAGAAAACTAACTAAAACCAGCGTTCATTTCTAGAAAGTCGCATCGGTTTGTCTGCTTTCTATTTCGATGATGCTTGCCCTGCCCATAATTGCTGACGCTGGTTCGTGTATTGCAAGCATGTATCTATCTAGGCACATCGAGAAAAACTTTTTTGTGAGTTCAGTATTCCTTTAACATTATGCTCATTGAATGTAAGTTGGCCTTATAACTTATTGCCGTGCGCAAGGCCGAGAAAACAATGCTCGGTAACGGACTTCTAGAAGATTCGCGTTTATTCTTACTCGGGACGTAACTTTTATCATTTTATCCTTCTTTCTTGTTCTCGAAAGTGCCTGTTCATTCTCACCCCGAACGCGCGACGCTCGAACCTTCTGGGCCGAATTTTGAGGTGGTGATGCACACTAGATAAGGAGCTGTGTAGGACCTTGTTAAGGCAGTCCTCTCAAGGGCAGGGCAAACACCTTCGTTGCTCACAACTTGGCCTAGGAACTTTGTCGGCTTGAAGGTGAGTTCGGCGGTCCTGATTGCTTGAAGAACGGCCCGAGAGTGTCGCAAGGGCTCGTCGAAGTTGGCCGAAAATACCACGACACCGTCGAGGTAAACGAGACAGCTCTGTCATTTGAGGCCTGCCAGTACGGTGTCCATCACATGCTGGAAAGTTGCCGGTGCCGTGCACAGTCCGAAAGGCATCTTCATCTCGTAGAGTCCATCGAGCGTGACGAAGAGCTGGCTCGCCTACAGCGATCTGAAGTTCCTAGGCCACATTGTGAGCAACGAAGGTGTTCGCCCTGCCCTTGAGAAGACTGACTCGACAGGGTCCTGCACAGCTCTTTATCTAGTGTGCGTCACCATCTCGAAAATTTGTCCCAGAGGTTCGAGCGCCACGCGTTTGGGGCGAGAATGAACAGGCACTTCCGAGAACAAGAAAGAAGGACGAAATGATAAAAGTTGCGTCCCAAGTAAAAATAAACGTGAATCTTCTAGAAGTCTGTGACCGAGCATTGCTTGCTCGACCCTGCGCACGGCTGTATTTTGTAATAATTGAGTAGCTGAGTAACTGATTCACGCCGTTCGACGGGTCAACGACGCACCGCAGCGAGTCGCCTCGTTATTCTTGTCAAACAGAAATCGGGGTTATTTGTCATTTCGTGGCGGAAGCTCTTATCGGCAAAGTTTCACAGCAAAACCCCAGTTGTGTTTTCTGCAGGGTCGTCGGC
Organism: Ixodes persulcatus; assembly: GCA_013358835.2. Taxonomy (NCBI): domain Eukaryota; kingdom Metazoa; phylum Arthropoda; class Arachnida; order Ixodida; family Ixodidae; genus Ixodes; species Ixodes persulcatus. The sequence goes on from JABSTQ010011535.1 coordinate 782,213, forward strand.
ATGTGATCTCATGGGGTCATGAAACAAAACATCATATGACCACATCATGGTGTCACATAATGTCATGGTGTCATGAAACAAGACATCACATGACCATATCATGGTATCACATTATTTTATGGTGTCATGAAACAAGATGTCACATGACCACATCATGGTGTCACATGACGTCATGTGATACCATGACAATTAGTGGAGAAAATTTCTCGCTGCATTTAGTGGAGAAATCTCCCCGCTATATTTTCTGATGAAATGCTTAGTGTATTTTCCTGCCACAACGTTTTAGTGGGAAGCCTTCTCCGTTAAATTTAGCGGGAAAATCTCCTCGCTAAGTTCAGCGAGAAAATCTCTTCACTAATTTCAGTGTTATTGTGTATAGTCTGTGGTCAGCAGAGTGCACAGCGCCTCAGCTGTCTCCGCTGCTCATTTGCAGTACACAACCAGGAATCTTTTTTCTTCTTTGCCCACAGGTGGCAGAACTGCAGCGCAAGGGCGACGGCAGCGCGGAGCCCCTGTACGGAGACTGCTTGTCGACGTGCCTGCAGTCCGTTCAGCAGACGTCGCGCTGGACCAGCGTCCACTCACGCTCTCCCTGCCTGCGCTCGTGGCAGACGCTGCTCGCCAGGCTACACGACATCGTCCACAAGGTGACGGAGTAGTCCGCAGGCGGCGTCTTCACCTTCCCGCTTCGCGATTGCGATACGAAACAGTCAGTTGTGTCTGCGGGCGATCTTGCTGTGTATCGAGAGATCTGAAAATCTGTAAAGCAGAAAAAATTAAGCTTCTTCCGTTTTCTTTTTCAGTAGGCTAAGCACAAAAGATAACCCTTAAAATTTTCGGGCACAGTAGCGTCACTAGGGGGGAGGGGGGAGGGGGGGGGTACTGTTTTGTCGCAATAATGTGGTAGGTTCTAGGGACTTCTGCACAATGGTTTATCTGCAGTCAAGCTTTCCGAAGCATTTGTACGTATGAACTGACTGCAGGTCAGATGCAAGCTGTGTACAGGTGGCCCAAAGTATTGCGCGGCTTTCTTAATGCCACGCTCCTTTGCGACATTTACTGCCTCGTAGAAATTACCTCCAAGACCTCGAGGAAGTTTCTGCTAAATAATGCGCTCCTCCTCGATCAGATTGTGTTAAAATAATAAGTGTTCAAGTGTGACTACCTTCTAACTTACAAAAAAAAAATGGAAAGAAGTGTTATGTTTTTTTGCTATTCAAGGTTTACGAACAGCACCTGGTGCATACTCGGCATGTAAAAGCTACTCATACGCCAAATGAATTCAAAGTGAATAGTAGTTCTAGCGGTATATTTTCTAATCAAATAGTTTCTCCGACCCTTTCACCGCTGCACCATGCCTAAATGAAAACCCAGCTCAACTCGTGAAGGTTGTTCTCAAACTTCCACCTGTCCATTTCTAAGCTAAGTTTGACATACAATTAAATCTATAGAGATGCCCAGCTATACCTAATTGAAAGGATTTATAAATCCTCTTGGGCTTAATGCATATATCTTTTCTTAAATCTTGAATGTGAGAAAAGAGAGAAGACAATCATGAGTAATTCAGGTTCTCAGGACATCCCAGGGACATCCCTGCATAATAGCCTCAATTTAATTTTGATATTTTTAATGTAGTGTAGATATCAACATTCGCAAAATGTGTTTCTTTTTAAACACACCAAGCACGCGCGAGCCACCTCGCTTTGAAAGTGCGCTTTCCTCCTAAACACGCGACTGCAATGTTTGTACTCTTCGAAGTGTTGAGTCAGCCAGTGTTGCTTCCCCGCACTTCACTACTGCTCGTTAAGAAGCGCACGTAATGGGGCTACCTCACCGCAATCACCACTTTAAAAAAATATGAATATCGCAGTTCATCTCGAAGTGAATATCGAATAATGTATTATTCGAAACTACTATTAGGATATTTGCACAATCTTACTAGCTGCATCATCTTATGCGGTATCTGCTCTCTGTGATTCTACTTTTTGAATGGGAGTGACGGGAGATTTATTGATTTATTTCGCCCTCCGGGTTGGGCGTCTTACGGAACGAAGTAGCGAATATAGAAACTTAAAATAAAATTTATAATGTTGTTAGGCAGTAGAGGGAAACAAGTTACCATGCAGACATTCACAATGTGGGCTTTGCTGCGTCACCTCAGGTGAACGGCCTCCTCCCGAGCGGCCAGTTTGTCTCGATGGTGCGGTCCCTGATGAAGCACGAGCTGGCGTCCATCCGGAGGAGTGCCATGGAAATGCTCAACGCCAAGCTCTCGGCCAAGGGGTACTTCACGCCCGACGACGTGAGCCAATTCCTTCCGAGTTTCGGCGCCTGCGCACTCTCTCAGTCTCAATTTTGTGTGAAACGTTCTTTGTCTAGGTGTTTGGCATTTCGTAAAGTCCGGATAAAAGCGTGGCCGCGAGGCTTGTTACAGTCGGCCGTTACAGCCGAACACTACAGAACTTCATGGAAATCGGCTGATAAAACACATTTCGCGTGAAAAGAAAACAAAAGAAGGACGTGGCGATGCTAGACATGGTGTCACGTGCCTGGAAGGCCGAGGCAGGAGTTCGTGTCTACTGTTTTTTTGATTACGGAAACGCAATCCTGCGTGTGATGATTTGATCGATAAATCCTAGGGATGGGCGAATATTCGGTTATTACGAATAGCCAATCGAATTCTGTTGTATTCGGCATTCGCTTCGAATCGAATTTAAGTATTCGACAAAATCGAATTATTCGACAATATAGAATTATTCAACCTTTCCAAATACAGTCAAACCTGACTATATCGAACCCGTTTACATCGAATTATTTCTTATATCGAACAATATTTGTGCACAGTAATGTTACAGTGATAATATATAGCAAAAACTATGGTTATATCGAACAAAAATAGCAGCCACTACCGATATATTGAACTGCCAAGAGCGCCGTTTTGCCCTGCAAGTTGGCTTTCCCCCAACGCGAGCGGCCGCATTGGGGGAAAGCCAGCTTGCAGAGCACGCTGGCTTTTTTTTTTTTTTTTCCGGGCGGCCGCGTCAACCGCCCGGAAGAAAAGAAAAAATATTTTTTGTGGAGGGAGCGGGGAGAGGGTGCTCCGGGCTCCCTCTCCCCGCTCCGTCCGCAAACGTTTTTCTTCCAAGCGGTTAACGTGGCCGCCCGGAAAAAAAAGATTAATAAAAAAAGCCAGCATGCTCTGCTAGTTGGCTTCCCCCCAACGAAGCACCTGTCTTAGGGGAAAGCTAACTTGCAGAGCAAAACGGCGCTCTGCAGGAGAAGGTGCTCCTGCTCGGACGTGCCCCGTGCTCTCGGCATAGTTCGGCGTTAATGCGCGAATATAGAAGGCAGCGGCCTTCGCATTTTGGAGTTCGTCAATAGCGTAGAAAAATATCGTTATCGCGGATGCAATGATAAAAAAAACAGCAGAAGATGCAAGAGTACTTCATTCTGTAATATTTCATCAGAAAGTGGATTTTTGAGAGTCAAATTCATTAAAACTTTTATCTCGAATTACGCGCTATATCGAACTGGTAGGCGTTTTTTTGCGAGTTCGATATAAACAGGTTTGACTGTACTCTGGCTTGGATTTCCGGCCAGGTGGCGCAAGCTTCCGACCATTTCGTGCTCCCGAACTCAATACACTTGAAATTAACAATTACAGTACTTCTAATACCACATAAGGGCAAATATAAAACTATAGTTTAAGCATATCTTGTGGTATCTGTTGTATTTGTTGCTTGTACCATTCAAACTATTCGATTCGAAATTATTCGGCCAAAATCACTATTCGCTTCGAATTCGATTCGGACCCAAAATCCTCTATTAGTTAGTGTCCACTGCTTTTCTGATTACGGAAGCGCAATCCTGCGTGTGATGATTTGATCGATAAATCCCAATACAGCTCCAATTTTCTTGCAAGAAAAATCTTAACTGTCTCTATCAGAATTTATAGCATAATTCAACTCTACTTCGCTATTTTTATTTCTTCGCTCTGGACAGACAGTACGTAAAATGTATGAATCTAGCTAAGATTTTTTTTTTTTTTCTGTAAGGTAGCATTTGTGTAGATATTTTTTACATTTTCAAGAAAGCCTTTGTAGTACAGTTTTTTTTGCATAGGTGATCCTTTTTTCTTTATACTTCTAGGTGGCTTTTACATACATATTAGATTGTTCCTTTATTCTCTAAAACTTTCTTTTGGCCTTTCTTTTTTGTAAACATGCTTACTTTTGCACCCATCTTTTTATTGCTATATACTCCACTAACCCCTAAGCTTACAGTGTTGTGGGAGCTATGCTCACTGGACCAATCAACTATACCTTTCTTTTATCACCTCGTCCCACTCTGCACATGGGTATGGACAGGAGCGTCATCGTGCGACGAAAGACTTACGCACAGCCGGTCTAGTGAACATGTAGCTTCTACCACTCTGTCAACTTAGTGATGAATGGAGTACAGCTACGCTCCGTTTCCCCGTAACTTGGCAAAGGCTCTGGCCCCAGTGAGCCAGTCGGCACGACGGAAGGCGACACGTGACTCCGTCTCGCTAGCTTCCCGCAGTGCTGTCGTAGCCACGGGTGAGCTAGAGAGAGGAAAGCTGCTTTTGTATGAATTTTCAGTGACAGGCTTCGAGCCTTGGTGGTTAGAAAAGTGTTGTCTGGGATGCACAAAGGAGAGTTTGTGTAAGAGGGGAGCTCCTCCTGCCGCTCCTCTCCAACTGCTTGGATGACGCCCTCGGCCATGTACCGGGGGTAAGGGCTGTCACGTGCTACGCCCCCTTCGCTCTGATTGGTTCGAGGGGGCCGTAGCGTTTGCTTGTTGCCAAGTCACGGGGACAATTAGTAAAAGATTAAGTGCATTGAAATAGGAACTTGAAGAAGGGAAGCCTCTTCGTGAAATGTCTCTTCAATGAATCCCTTGCTGTCGTTTGAGCGTTTCTCTGCGTTTGGTTTGTGCATCATGGTTTGTCTGGTGCGGTCGTCCCACGCAGACGGCGGCGCTTTTGGAGCTGGTACGTCCACTTTCCCGCGTCGCCCTGGGCAAAGGGGTTCAGCCCGAGGAGTCGTCGGACGGAGGACCCAGTGCCGAAGATGTGGCGCTGAACCGGCAGACGGCCCTTCTGTCGCTGAAGCTGCTCCTTCGGATGCTGGGCCCCGACCACCACGCCGAGTTTGCCAAGGTCTCTGCCAGTCGCCTGTCATTCTGATTTTAAAGCGGTAGCTTTATAGGGCTAACCAACCTCGGGTGCCGCGCAAGCACGAAATGTGTAGGTTGGTCGGTCCATAACCGCAAAAAATATCTTGGAAAAACGGCAACCGGTGCTAGGGATCGAACACCGATCAGCAGCGTGGAAGCCAAGTGCACCGCTGACCGAGCTGCAGACCCAGCTCGCAGGGACGGGAGGAGCAGAAACAGGTGGTGTAGAAAGAGCTTGCAGAACGAGATGGAGTGGAAAGGGCAGGAAAGCGCCCTTCCCCTCTCCTGGTGACCCAGCAAATTCAGAGTAAAGGCTCTATCCAGGCGGCGCTGAAGGGAAGCGCATGTGGCGCCACGCAGAGACAACATTACTAGACTAGCTCAGTTATGGAACTGCCCATAGGTGCTGCTTGCACAGGCACTACCCCCTCTCCTCCCAAGGCTTGCATCCGGTCGTTCGACACGCCAGCGCTTTGAGGGGATGGCTGCTATGATAACTGCGGCATAGTTTATGAAATATATGTGTTTCAAAGCACAGCATCTAGCTTACGTTTCACCATACTTTATGGAACACACAGTTTTGAGACGAAAATCTAGATGGCGCTTCATATGACAGAATGCGGACTGAAAAGAGTGAGTGGGGGGGGGGGGGATTCCCCCCTCCGCAAGAGTTTCACTACTGAGGTAATCCAGTAACGTTGCAGTAACGTCTCTGATGTGACGTAATATGTTTCCATACAAAACCCTGCCCTAGACACCACCTGAACTAAGAGCACCGCCCGCCCTATAAAGCCATCACATTCAACCGCATTTGGCAGAATTACCAAACATGCAGCCAATTTTTTATGCTTCGCTTACGCCGCTGTTTGTTGCACGTGTGAATTTGATGGCGGAGTTTTTGTTTTATTCAAGTAATGTCGAGCTTTAGGCTGAAGAAGCTACAAAAGGCAAATGAAGTTCTGAAATGTTGACATTTGAGGCGGGTCCACTACCCAGAAAAAAGAAATTTCGGCAAAAAAAGTTGATTTTGAAAAATGCCACATTTACATCCACCGACATCTAGAGAGCATTCCCAGAAAGTTTCATTTGTTTACACTGCATAGGTATTTTTTTATAAATTATTTTCAGTCCAGCAGTGCTAAAGAAAAGGTAGAGGTTTGAGCATTTTGAACGCGTTTTTCTCCGTTCCACTTTTTGGCATAAATTGCAGTTTAATATAACTATGTTTTCAGTATAAAACTATCGAGATACTTAATATTTGCGGCTTATATGCCAAAATTTTATGGAGCCGGTTACTATGAACTTAGACTTTGCATTTTCATGTTCCTTTATCATGAAAAATTGTAATTTGCAAAACTTAGTAAATGAGAAAAAAAAATGTTTTTTCATAAGTTTGTTTTTGCTTGAAAAATGCTTTTTTTTTTAAATTTCTTTTATAGTAACCGGTAACAGGGGTATTCCAGCACGCATTCCATCAGAAAAATATTTGGTTATCAACACCATTTCTCAACGATAGGTTCATTGAGCAGATTCCATGCAAAGCTATGCTTTACTTCGTTCTGAGGGTATAGTACCTCATAAAATTGGTTCACAGGGCTGACACTTTGCATGCCCACCTTCTATATGGCTACAAACACCACCTGCAAATATCACGCCGATTGAGTGTCCAAATATCACGCCGATGGAGTGTCCAGACTTAATGTGTGTGACCGAGCTTGTGACCGACCTCTCTGGATTGTACTACTTGTGCTCTTTTAGTCGATGTACTAAAAGATTTGCTGCAGCTTTTGACAGGAGGAAGTTAAGTTGGCTTAGCTTAAAGTTCAGGTTGTACAAAGTAGACTGTTTCCTTTTTGTACGCCGAGTGTTGGAAGCATAAACAAAACGTTACTGTCCTCGCACAGTTTCTGGAATGTGACAAATCCAATACATTTGTCATAAACCAGCTACAAATATCTTAATGTAAAAAGTTTTGTGTTTGTGGACTTGGTATACAGGGTGTTTTTTGTTTTTAAGCTTTACAGATTTATTTAAAAAGACCCGTGAAAGCCACACTTGTGGGGGGAGGCCTTTCATTTATCGTGCTGAAATTTAGTATACTGATGTATTTCTCAGTGGTGATTTCAAATATGCAATCAGTTTTCAGGTAGCTTTATTAGATCCTGAGTTATCAATAAATTTGTCATTTTAATTAGGTCCTCCTTACGGGTTGTTAGCGTAAAATTCTTCAGAATATATCAGTAATATTTATAGAATTGCATTTACCAAGACATGTTTTGTGTGGTGATGCTATTTTTGTTGTGTTATAGCTCACACTATAATTTTAATTAATTAGCCTCAAAAAGATATAGCCTCCCGTTTTGTGCAACTTGATTGCAAATGTTTTTCACCAATGTAATATCATTATATCAGGCTTAAAATAGCATCACCACACAAAACATGTCTTGGTGAATGCAATGCATTCACCAATGCATTTATGATATATTCTGAACAATTTTATGGTAACGGCCCGTAAGGAGGACCTAGCTAAAATTACAAATTTATTAATAACTCAGGATCTAGTAAAGCTATTTGAAAACTAATTGTATATTTGAAATCACCACTGAGAAATACATCAGTATACTAAATTTCAGAACGATAAATGAAAAATAAAAATAAAAATGTTAAAGACCAGCCTCCCCTTTATGCGGTTTGTGCAGGTGTGTTATACGGCAAGGGGGACAGAGTATAGGGGGCTAATTGTAATTTTGTTGGCTAATTGACTATGATTTGTTAATTACCTTTCTAATTAGTGAAAATAGACATGGTTTCAATTAGAAACTTGCTGAGCATCACCAAAACCACTAAATCAACTCGTTTTAGAAAGACATAAGGCTATAGCAGTAATTTACGGCGCTCTGAAAAAACGCTCAGTTTGGACGCGTTTCTAGGTTTCGGTTTCTTATCAGAGCGCATCTTTGCACCCGTGGTCCTGCTACCCGGCGGTCGTGGGGCGAAGCCACTGCCTCGCGCCTCTTGTAGGATGGAGGAAAGTATTGCACACATGTGTTGTGCGTCTCGGTTACTTGGGAGCAGGACCGCGGGTGCAGAGATGCGCTCCGATAAGTTATTTATGGTATTCTGTTATGGCAGAAATCGAAACAAAACACAAATGTAGTCTAGGCTGATAGAGACACCAGGGAAGGAGCCTCCAGGAAGCCTCAAAAATATCCGCCTACGTTTCGCAAGAGACTCGACTTCTTGAGGACCAAAGTTACAAGAACATGTTGACAGGGTGGCAAGTTTGTTGCTCCTCTACGGATTTCATTTAGAAGTTTAACTCCAGAAAACTGCTCTGTCTAAATACATTACCTAGAAAGAAGTCAAATTCTTTTTACGCAGGGTGCAAAAATAAACTGTGCATCACCAAAGGCTCAGTCAACGCCCCAAATCTAGCACCACCAGTCTGGACCAGATGCCAATGTTTCGGAGCTTGTCGTTATCTCGTCCAAAAGCTACAAGCGATTTTCGCAAGTTCGCAACAAGAAAGTGGGTCCCATTTCCAGTGGCCGACACCATTCGTCCCCATCGCGAGCTCCGTCGGCCACCTTTTTTCTCGTCGAAAATTTCCGTAAATCGCTCTTAACTTTTTAGTCGTTCAACTTCAACCGTAGAACTCTGACCCCTTGTCCAGCTTTCAACTTCAACCGTAGAACTCTGACCCCTGGTCCAGACCGCTGGCGCTATCTGTGGGGCCGAGATTGAACGCTCGGCGTTGCGCAGTTTGCTTTTGCGTTGAAACAAACGCCATAACTTTTTTTTCGAGACTCGCCCCGTACAGTCGGCATTTATTCCCTCTCGCGCTTTGGGATGTCCAGGTGTATGACGTTGTGGTGGAGCTCCTGGGAGCGGAGGACCTGAACTCGGTGCTGCGGAGCAGCGCCCTCCTCTGCCTCGCCGAGCTGTGCCACAGCATGCCCACCGCCACCATCGTCCATTTCGGCCGTCTGATACCGCTCTTCCTCGACGTGCTCCAAGACAGAGATAGGTGAGCCGGCCGCAGGACGCTTCTGTCACGTGCGGGCGAGCCTTTGCGCAGTAAAGCAAGTTCAGTATTTTAACGTAGAATGTGTTCAAGGGCTAGATTTTATGCAAAAAGCGTTCAACTCGAGCGTAACGAAAAACCATCACACGAGAGCCGAGGCAACATAGAGCGTACATTACAACGCGAGAAAGCAGATAGGAGCCATGCTTAGTCGTAATTAATCGTGCTTAATTTTAATTACGCATATTTAACCGTAATTAGCTAGATTTACCAAGTGGCACAGCGGAAATCGAACCCCGCACCGTGCATGAACGCAGCTCAACTTCTTTGCTCATTGCCGCAAGGAGAATAATGGCGTAAGCAGCTGGACTAATTATGACTCGGGGAAGCCTGCAGTAGCAGGTGACAGTCGGCGCGCACAGGCGGCTCCCGAACAACGAAGTGTAGCCCCCCCGTGCGATACCACAATGTCCCGGGTCCCGAATAAATTTATAATTGTGTCGGTCATTCCGATTAACCCAGGGAGCGCACGAGGGTGTTGTGCTTGCAGTGCATCGGAAACAGCCCGAAACTTCCTCCAGCCGAGCATTACAAACCGTAACGCGCGCTTGACACGTTCTGCCTTCCCCGGGCTTCTTCGGAATGATCGAGACAATTGCAGATTTTTTAGTCCTGCCACCGGCGTTATCCAAGTTTGCTACAAGCTTTTCATTACTTTGTCGTCGGGAGAAAGCGCGAGATGCCTGTAGCGCACTTCCAGCTCTGCCATCATTTGTGTAACGAAGACACTGATGTAGCTGACATTTTTAAAAAGAAATACATTACAACCTCGCTCGTGCAAATTCCTCTTTAGAGAAAGTTTCAGAGTGGTATACTTTTCAGAAACTGCCATAAAAGTTTACTACTATGGAACACCTTGCCGGATTCCTACACAATCGCAGAGTTTTGCAGTAGTTAACTTTCACAGTAGCGTAAAATGACCAGGAAAAGGTCATTAAAAACTAATCTTGGAAAAACGGGGACGGGTGCACGTTTTGTTCGAGAGTAGAAAAGCAAAAGGGACTCACGAGAGTGTGGTGCTTAGTTTGGTCCGACAGAACAATGTAGCAGCAGTGTAGGGGTCCAACGAAACCTCTAGTTCTTAAAGGGGGTGCAGCACTCGCATCGAGGCATCAAGCCCGCATTGCACTGGCACGCCCCAAGAAGAGGCTGACGCAGAGGGGCGGCTAGCTCGGTAAGCAGATAAGTTTGCCGAGGTAGGCGCTTGATATTTCCTTTGAAGTGAAGTTTGTCTGTGGGGAAGTTTCATTATAGCAGAGTTTCAGTTGAGGGAACTTCTCAGGCTCTTTGCAGTTTACTCGCGTGTGGTTCTTCTGTAAGGGGGTTTGATTGTGGGCACTATTTTAATGCCAAGTCTGTAGAACAAGCACTAATTGACATCAAGGATGACATTGTTAAAAATGTTGAAAACAAATTGTTCACTTATGGTTTGTTTGTTTTGGACTTAAGAAAAGCATCTGATACTTTGCAACACAATATTCTATTGAAAAAAGCTCGAAATATACAGCGTATAAAGAGTTGCACTAAGACTAATGAAAGATACCTTCAGATTGTTATCAATATGCATCTATAAATGGCCATTCGTGTAATTTAATAAAGCGAAAATACGACAAGGCGTCCCTCGAGGCGTTAGTTTAGGGCCTCTGTTACTCCTCGTTTATGTTAATGACATTACGGCAATATCAGGTTCCTCTGAACTAATAATGTGTGCAGACGACAGAAATATATTCTTTGCTGACGCGCCGAAAAAGTGCATAGAAAAAAGTTAGCTGATGAGTACCTTTCGAAATTATCAAAATGGTTACAAATGTACACATTAAATACTACATGTAAAATTAATGTATATAACTTTTAAAGGGGTAGGGAAACGAAATTCCAGCGCTCATTTTTTAGCTTTAATGTGTTGCATGTTGCAGCATAACCTCAAAAACACAAGTCTTGCGTTGAAAGGCACAAGCAAACTAATTTTAAAGCTACTAATTAAACAATCTTTCAATGTGCACCTGGTGGATGCCTGCGGAGCCTATTTGGGAGGTAATCTAGCAACGTTGGGAAACTTGCTACGTAGTCATGACGTAGCAAGTTCCATCGGAGCCTGTCGCTCAAAACTCTGACAAAAATTGCTTTTCCCACCCCGTTCAGCCCTAAGCTGACAGTGCTGTGGAAGCTACGTGCTCCTTGGGCCAGCCACACGCTCGTCACCCCACGGGTACTTCGAACGGCTTGGTTGCAACGCGTTGATGCTATTGACACCACCACAACGCTGAGAACGCCACTAACGGCAAAGCTCATAACCACGCCAGCATTGCTACGTCACGAACGCGGGAAATCTTTTCTTTCTGTTTTTGTTTGCGCCGAATATCCCATGACACATCACGCTCTCCATTCGCTTCTCTTCGTGCGCTTGCTCGAGTGCACCGTTTGGATCGAAAAATATAGCCAGTCGTTCAAAATACATTTACGGTTATTATCCGTCATGCTTAACTCATTTCTGAACTAAATTTGAATATTTCAATTTTTGTTTCCGTACCCCTTTAAACCAGTAAATAAGCAAGACTTAAAATAACATTTGAAGGCACTTTGTTGGAGCAAGTGGCAGAACAAAAATTTTGGGGTTTAGGGTTTACTGAGGATGTTTTATGGAGTTGTCATGTGAAGAAACTAAAAGCTTATTTATCCCGGGTAGTGAAGCATTCATAGAAACGAAATTTTTATACCTACCTTGTTAAAAAAAACGTTATATCATTCCATATTTTACTCCAAAATTAGTTATGCCCTGGGGAACAACGGCAACGGCAAACTATAATAAGCTTACCCTTTGCGAAAAAAACTTGTACGAAAATGTTAAAATTCTAAAGGAGATACCAGAAATTTAAGGACACAGCTACTCTTCACCAAATGTAATTAAGGCAGACCAAGTAGATTACTCCAGACTTTTACAATGGATACATAAAAATAGACTTCACACCAGACCAAGAGACAGCCTGAGCGCATATCCGATTGAAAACCCAAAGCGAAGGATGCTGGTGTTAAGAACCAACTATGGCCGACAAACGTGAAGTTTTCAAACAACTAAAACTCTGAATAAAACGGATCTGAACATTAAATTTAATAAAGAGTTTCCTAGTTTTAAAAATGCTTGCAGAAGGTTCCTGGTTGGCAGTGAAATTGCATTTTCGTCTGGATAGTGTATTGCACCAAGAACATGGTCAATATAAATACCTAGCCAATTTCAAAGAAATATATTTTCATTGTTATCTCAGCTGAATATGTTGTTGCTTGCAAGTCAAAGATTGTGTTCTAGTTTTTTTTTTTAGTTTTTAGTTTTTACAGGATTAACATTTACTGAAGTTTATAGTGTTTTTACCTAGTGAATGTTCTGTTGTTTATTTTCCATTCTTTGACTTCTTTTTTTTAATTGTGTCATGTTTTGTGGACTTTTTCTTATGTAGCTATCTTTAGCTGCTGAGCTTTAGGGGGGCAGGGGCTTTGTCAAAGCACCACACTGTTATTTCTCCCCCTACGCTGTAAACCCGTGAAACAAATTTTTAAAAAAGTTGCAGTTTAGTTGATATGTGCTCTTTACTGCTGGTGTATGGATGCAGTTCCTGTGGTGGTGCCATTAACATGCTGTTTTTGGTGTTTTCGTCCTTCAATACGCGTGAACAGGCCAGAGCTTGTGACCCTGGCTGTGGTGACTGCACTTCACCGTCTTGTTGAGAGCCTGTCACCGTTCCTGAGTGCCTACTTGACGGTCATCATTGTCGAGGTTTGTCTATGGCATGGCCAACTACCGTTTGCGTAAAGCTCGTTGGATGGTTAAAATGTGCTTTTTCTTGACTAGCGACGAAATTTATTTTGTTTTTCTGGATTGGCACGTTTGTGCTCACCAATGACTGAAGGACACTTTTAGCAATAGAGTGCTTGGAAAGGTTGGAAGGAATATGATAGAATCAAGTGCAAGACGAATTGATTCATTACAGATCTGATGTGTAAATCTTTCCAAAATTTAGTTGCGTTACCTTCATACCTTCACTACCGACTTTATTCAGAGCAAGTGAGTAGCTTAATTGGTTACCCTTTGGCACTATTGTAAGTGTCACAACTTTAGCATGGTGGTGTTTGAACAGTTGTATGCAATGTTATTTATTCAGGACTGTACTGTACACCAGTCCTTAGATTCTCACATGTATTCATTTTATCTTTTGTCCAAATATTTGTAATGAGTCCTGTTTCTTAGTAGAACAGTTCAAGGAAAGACGGTGTTCTTTCTCTTAGGTTTGTTCGTTGTACGCAACATCGTCGACGGCGGCACTCACGCGGCAGCCATCAGGCAGCGTCTGGACGCCGTGTCTGCACACCTGGGACAAAACGTCCCACTTCGCGTCCTGGTTCCCAGCATAGAGGACTCATTTGCGTCCTTGGACAGCACCGTGAGTTTTCCCGCGACGCGCGATTCTCTTTGCCACTTTGCACGTCCGTGCTTGGTCGAGTAGAAGGCAGTTTCGCCGCGCTACACGCGTGCCGTGGTGTGAAGCCACCTCTGGACATGGTGGGAGCTGAATATTAATTTAGCCAGGTAGGGCAGCGATCATGTTGTTCGAGACTTCAAATACTGCAAAAGGTTTCAGAATGATTATTTACTCCTTGACCTCATTGTTGTTACACAAATTGTCGCAAAATATTGAGCAAGCAGCGCTCGTGCAAAGTTTGTAGATAGTCGCAAAAAAAGTTAGGATGTGCACTTGTTAGACACAAGAGCAGAAAACCAGGAGGCTACATGCTAGTGTAGGTCTTTTCTGTCCCATGAGTGGTATAGGAGCAGTATAGGGGTCTGGCAGAACCTCTCATCTTTAAAGCAGCCACAACGGTCTTGTCAACATACTTTGTGCCCTCCGCTTTGCACCGTCATCTCGAGGAAGCACCTCGCACGAAAGAACGTCCAGCTTTGCTCGGGGGGACTCGGAAGTGTGCCGGGGTGGGTGCTCGACACGTCCTTTGCCCTGTACTTCAAAAGTAAGAAACGGGTGCCTATTGCGACGTGAGCACATACTCAGTGTTTTAGGATAGTATGGTTACCGTGCTACCTCAAGCCTCATTAAGCGGATGATGTGTGCCTCCGACAAACTCTACATCTCCACTCTGCATGATGGGCAACAGGATGTGCACACTGCGCTAGCGTTCAGCAACAGTTCTCCCTTTCGAAGCAGCATTTTCACAAAGCATATCCTAACTTTTTTATTATTAATGTTTTTGTTGTTTTTTTTAATTGCAAGGTTGCAGTGGGGCACCTGATGACCATCCTGAACCATCTGATCTCTTCGGTGGAGAAGCCGGACCTCAAGGGGCACCTGCCGCAGCTGCAGGAGCTGGTGATCAAGCTCCTCAGCTACAGGATGAATCATACGGAGGTAAAATCAAAATGGCATTTGCGAGAGAGTACCTTCTCTCTCGGGAGACTGTGTTCTGCTCATTTGAGAATACATACTAACCAACTCGCCATACAGTCACATCTCGTTAATTTGAACACGTCCATTCCACCAAAAAAATCATCCATGATGTGAGTCGTTCGTAATGATGAGACAAAAATATGCACATTTATCCAGTTCACCTCTTAACATTTTGTTCATATAGCTGAGTATTCGTGTTAATGGGGTTCATAGTAACGTAAAATGACTATAACAAACTCTCACTACACCGGAAAAGATGTGCTGTTTAACCATCTGGAGTTGTGGAGGGCCTACCGGTCATAATTTCAACACAAAGATCCGCAGGTGTCACATACATGTTTTCCGCGTCACGAGGATCCTTTGGTTAGCAAGTTGGCTCACGGACAGTACATAAACAATTACTTGGGTTAATTTCTGCGATCAGGTGTGCGGCTTCTGTCGTTTAAGATGTTAAGTTCTTTTGTTTCGTTTGTTTACAGTTGCCAGCGAAAGAAGTGGACGCGGTTGAGGACAACGTCGTGGGCGTCGTGACCTCGCTTTCGTTCAAGCTTTCCGAAGTCACCTTCCGCCCATTCTTTTACAGAGTGAGTGCTCCGTCCAATTATTCATTTGTTTGTTCCATAACGAACGCGTGAAGACTAGACGGCGAAGCGAGGTCGGTAACCATGTGGCCAAATTTATTGCTGGCGAAGGTGGTGTCCGAGTTGCGTTTAAAAGAAAAGCCACGGCGTCACTTTATAGGGCACGGCTTCCCGTGCCTTTCAATCTCGAGGAACCCCATCGCTCTCGATTGACAGCTGGGGAACCCAATCTCGGCACTGATGCAATAAAGCAGTGCAGAAGCCTACAGGTCCTCGAAACTGATTCAGATGCTGTGGAGTGATTACCGTAACTCATATTTATGCGTCAACGGGCTTTTCAAATCTACTAAAAAAAATTCTTAAATTAGGGGGAGGGGAAAGTGCCTTACTTGTGGGAGTGACTTTTGAGGAAACTTGGGATCTCGTGGAACACCTGAGGGTACTCTGGGAAACCCCCCGAGTTCCTAGGTACACAACTTGAGAACTTGTGTTATAGGGGAATGCTCACAAACAATGCAAACCTGACAAAGGTGATCCAGTGTGCGAGAAATCGGACTGAAGGACCCTTCTGCCGACTTTACAGATTTTCAACTGGGTCACGGTTCCAGAAGACGATCGGCTCAAGGACCGGGTACTGACGTTCTACCACCTCACCGAAAGGTAATGGTAATCCGCCTAAGTAATGCAGTCAACTCCACTCATAGTCACGATTATGGTGAGGGAGCTGCTATACTTCGTTCGCCCCTAAGCCGCCAGCGAGGCGGAAAGCTACGAGCTCGTTGGGCCAATCTCATGCCCGTTTTTCGCCACACGGTTATGTTCCATCTCATACCCACGCACAGAGGGCGGGGTCAGGTGACAAGAGGGAGGCGTTTGATTGGTCCAACAAGCGCATAGCTTCCAACACACTGTCAGCTTAGGGGTGAATGAAGTGTAGAGGCATACGGCCATCGAATAGGAAGTGGGAGATTGTTGTTTCGCCCAAACTTCAGCCACTGCACAGCGTAGAGATGCAGTCTAACCCGGATGTAATGAACTCAAAGGGGATCGTAAAATTGTTCTATAGAATTCATAATTCTATAAAAGTGTGCAAACTTAAAGGCGCCCTAAACCACGTTCTGCGATAGTCCATTTATGGTTATAACTAGAGGTGTGCGAATATCAAAATCTTTCTAAGCGAATCAAATCGAATACTAATAAAGGTTACGAATCGAATCGAATCGAATATTTTTCGAATACGAATAGTAGTTTCGAATATGAACATTTTTTAAAATGAATATTTTCTATTTCTGCTCTTTGAGGCAAAAATATACTAAGAAAACTTTTTTCTTTTTTAAAGTGTGGTTTTTGAAGATTGGCAGGCACTTATCGTCTTGTCCTGAACGATTTTCACAAGTCTCTTATGTTGAAATATTGTCTTAGAAATGAAGTAAAATGGGTCAGTGGATGTTTTTTTATTATTATTATTATTTCAAAGTGCCATATATCTCCACTTGCACCATATCTAGACTTCAATTTTTTTCTTGTATACACATGACATATGCAATAAGGGGTACAAATATAATAAATAGGGCATCAGGCTTTTTTAGGTGCCTTTTGGGCACCCTGCAATAAATCAGTTTGAAACTCAAAAGTGTCCTAAAAAAGCATCCTAGGGCTTTAATTTATGCCTTATTGTATTACACATACCTTTTAGTTCACTGATATATGTTTCTTTTCTTTTATTTCAGTATTTCAATTTGTCTTAATTCTTCCTAAAGACTTTGCAAATTAGATTTTCAATACTAACAAAACTAATTAGTTTGCATGAGACCGAAGTACATATTTGTACTCAGATTGTAATGGCAGATAAGCTACGTAAATTTACTTTGCATTGAATCACAACTTATATATAAAAAACAAGAAGGATCAATTAAAACAAAACTGGAATTTTTTTAACATTTATGGAAAGGTTAATTTTATTGCAATTAAGAAAAATGTCACACATGTGACCGATAAGAAACAGATGAAATAAAACATCAGTCAATAAAACACCATTCAAGGAGTGAAGTTACAGAACGTAAATGAAAGTACAGAAGTGGAGGCGGGTCGGCAAGCTACAACGCAGTCGGTGATCGCGTCGTGGACGAACGCAACTGCGTGGACGTAATCGAAAGTACACAAGCGGCGTCGGGTCGGCAAGCCGCAATACAAAGTCGAAGACCGCGTCGCGCAGCTGCACCTACTTTGTGCAAAATCTTTTAACGCGGGTGAACGCAACCACGTGAACGTAAACCGAAGTACACAAGCGGAGGCGGGCCGGCAGGCAACAGCAGAAATGGAGATCGTGCTGGGGGTATCGGTGACCAAGTGGGCTAGCGCACATCAGCTCGGTGCACGTGGAGCGAAAGCTCGCGCTGCGGAACCCAGGATCCTGGGTTCAATCCCCACCCCTGTCCGTTTCGATGTGGGTGAGCATCGTACCAGCGTGCGGTCGCGTATCACTACTGCGTGGTGCACGTTAAAGACCCCAGACTAGTGGTTGTACTGCAGTTGCACTGGCTAAATTGCTCATCTACAGCTGGGAAACTCGTCGCCCCTGGAGGCAGACCAAGTTCTACGCTCCATAAACATACACACAACCTAATTTGTTTTTGGAGATCGTGCTGAACGTGCGATTGCACCGCGCAGCCGCCCTGACTTTGCGGTATCTCTTTCTGTGTGCAGTAGTTCTGCCGATAGAGGGCGACGCAAAAAAGCAATAAATTAAAAATACACCTTTTTTTTTTGTTGCGACGGGAGCAAGTCTCACTTTTATTAGTGAAAACGGGTAGAAATAAATAACAAAAGGAATACCGGCGAACTGATAACCCGGAAAATCAAGCGGAAAATAACACGAGAAAGATATCGCCATATCGCCGGTAGCCGAGGTCAGCCATAAATTCTTATCCGAATCCATAGTAGTGAGTGTCCGTCGCGTTTGTGCGATGTGCTTACAACGATGCACGTGCCGTTGCAAACTTCATAAAATCTGTCGCAGCGTTTGCGTCACGACCACTTCGCCAACTCCGGAATCCAGACATCATGGCAAGCAGAGGACAGATCGCGCTACCACAAATAACTTTACAGTGCATCATATATATAAAAAAAAGGAACTTAGGTTGGCTCTTTGGGTTTGTCCAAAAACAAAACGGGGAACTCGACCGCGAGATTGAAACTAATCGGCGAGTTCCGCGTTATTCGTAGTTTTCGAAGTATTCGAAGAACTCGAATACTTCGAAGAGCGAAAGTGTGAAGCGAATCGAATCGAATAGCAAGCATTATTTGCGAAGTATTCGAAGTTTCTAATATTCGCACACCCCTAGTTATAACTCAATCCATGGGCTCTAGGCATCCTAGCAAACCAAACATTATATTCGTTCCTCGCCAGTTTCTCTATTAAAATCAGTATCGATAGATTGACACCAGATGGCGCCATCTGGTGTCTGCGATAGTCCATTCATGACCATGAATGGACTATTGCAGAAAGCGGTATAGTGCCCCTTTAAGCTCCAGTCGTAAATTCTGCGCGTCTCTGCTAATGCCGAAGATTGGGACAAACAAGAGTTGACCAAATACAGCATCCAGAACCTCTAGATACAGCAGAAGTTAAAGCGTAGTTGGTGGCAACCACGGGCGCCGCCGCAGGCGTGGAAGGTGAGCAAGCAAAAACAAAAAAAGGGCAAATTGACAGCCAAAAGAAAATACGGCAAAGCAAAAACTGCAAAAGAAAAACGTAAACAAAGGCAAACGAGACGTTCAAAGTGCAACTGATCAACCGTCGTCGCCACATTCGACTAGCTAACGACTTTTCTCGGTTTTCTCATTTGAAGGCTAAGGAGTCGAGGCAGTGTGTCGTTTTTCTCCTCTGCCTCTTCGTGCCTTTCGCTGCACGTGGCTAGTCATTTGTCCCCGGCGCGCGCAAATCGTGCTGCGACGGTGGTGTTTGGGGAAAGCCTCCCTACAAGGGGTGTGGTGCACAGTTCGATGTATCAAATGTCCCGGCTGGTGAAGTTCAATACAGTTCAATGCACAAGGTGTCTATATTTTGAGATATCATTTTCAAGGGAATGTTTTGATTGTCTGAAATAGACAATATTTCTAAATACCCGGGTTCGGCATAACGGGCTCGACGATTGTTATTGCTGGTATGTTTTTTTTTATTAAATGCTCGGTTAAGAGTGCGCTTGTCCCTGTTTAGTTCCTTATTCTGTGTCTTTGTTCTTCGCTCGCTGTTTTGCTTTTTTGATGACGGTCCCTCTTGCCTTCGTCGCCACCTTAATCCACCTATAGGCAAACATTGTTTTCACAGTGCCACACTGTTTGTGCGTAATCAGCTTAGGTCCTGAGTGATTAGTACTTATGTTGAGAATGACACGTGCGTTTCGATTCCAGGCTGTCGGAGACCCTGAAGAGCCTCTTCGTCCTGTTTGCGAGCGTCTTTACGAAACACGCAGCTGACGTCCTGGCCGAGACCAACAGCTCTAAGACAGGTCCGCTCTCTTTTTAGGCGTTTCTGTGCAGTAGACTTTGCAGTGCCTACCCGCAATAAGGCACCCCAGTGTGGATGCTGTCTAGTAAAGTGATGCCAAAGAGTATATCTTTTCGTGGTTAAAAAAGGAACGAAAGCGATAGCCCTAGCACGGTCGCGGAGTTCGGGTGAAATGATGCCGTTACGTACCTGGGGACGGAGGTGCGACGTGGTTAATTCTTGTAGCCGTCGTGGCTGGCATCACGGATGCTACCGACGACCGCCACCGGTGCTCCGTGAAGTAAGTGAGTAAGTGCAGTGGAAGTTACTAAAAACATCCAACATCACGCGTAACTGGATACAGCCAAAGTGGGATTTCGGATAACGCGAGTAATGTTTGAAAACAAGTCTTTCAAGAAGACGACGGGAAGACTCCCGTTGTCGCATCGTTACTGGCGGGATGCCGAGGCTCCCCTCTCCTCTCCCTCCGCGCTGCGTGGCCTACGGGAAAACCTGACTGTGGCCTCACGCCAAGAGCGGAGAGAACGGTTTTTCCGTAGTGGTGACGATAGGTCGAAATCTCTGCAAAGTGTCGCCCGTAAAGCTATCGCTTTAAGACATTGGGCGGAACTCGTACGAACCAAATTTTTATGGAATTCTGGCGGAGGATAGCTCTTTCTTGAAACTGTTAAGAAAGAGTTAGTTTGAAGAGATCTTGGTGCCAACGAGTAGCCCCACGACAGCCATTGGTAACAAGATTTTTTTTGTTCTCACGAAGAACGATAGGATGCACTTTCATCGTATAACGCCTTACCTATGTTAGTATTGTGTTACGTGTAAATCGATAAATAAGTAGTCCCTGGATTGTCTAGAATAGCTCAGAAAGGATTTTGTTTTCTTTTTTTACTTTCTATACACGTTTGCAAGCAGCCACACTTCAAAAGGTAGTCTGGTAACCTTGAACACGCCTTAGCAAGGCTCGACTATCGGACGATCTACACACACCAGCGGCGTGATGCCTAGAGGTCGTACCTACAATCGCGTGTGTGCTGCGTTCTTCAGAGGAGACGTTCTTTGAGGACGAGTCCAAGTGCTGCCAGCTTCTGAAGCACCTCTTGGGCACGCTGACCAACTGCTTCAAGCATGGAGGACAGGGCTTCCTGATCCGCGAGAGGTCGGCCGTGTTCCTCAAGCCCCTCATAGACCAGGTACGAAGCCGTTTGGCTTTGGATTGGCTCTGGTCGACATCTGCCGGCACAAATGGCGGTGCGCACGTGCTGGGGGACGATGTTAATATTGCCCGCATAAATAATTGAAATTTTCATTTTCCTGGTTCATAATCAGTAAAATCAACTCTTGCTTTTTTTTTTTTTTAGTTTAAATATGGGTTGTTTTTGTTTTTTGCTACATGTTATCATTGTTCGGTATAGCCACTCCAGCAATCACCTCGAGCAAAGACCATTTGCTCGAATAAACAGGAGAGATACGAGTTATTTAGATGTATGATTGCGGGCCTTTGTTTTGTTTGTCTATATTATTTGCCAGAAGGCATGCTATGTGTTCAGTGTCCGCACACGTAAATGCAATTACTGAAAGGAAAAACAATGTTGTGCCCTTTCGTGAAATGTTCCATAAGAACCGCACAGTGTTACGGCCGTGTTTCACAATCGCCTTCGATGCAAGGTCATCCCGCAGCTATGACTCAAGTTCTCTGACATTTGTGCACTTTCTTTTACGAGGAAACGAAACAAAATGTACCGTGCTGGCACCATGGCAAAATATACAGAGATAGCAACGGCGCAATGTTGGAAATTCCCTTAATATTTGCATCACGCGACCATGTTGCAAATCGCGTTGCATGGCAGTTGCTTGTGACTGCTCATAACTGGATGACACGCTGCTTCCAACTGTTGGATAGCTCAGGCCTACTTCCGGTCTGCGTACAATTCCCGAACCAGACGGAAGGTATTGCAGTTGTAGCGTGTTTGACGTTGAGAATGTTTTCATCTAAGAACGGAGTCGGTTGCACCATCTCTTGTGCTTCAATATCGAACACACTACGTTGTAGTTTGTTCGATGCACCCACCAATCCGACACCGGCACAAACGTTTCAGGATCCCCTGCTAGCTGACATTCGCGAAAGGTTGTTGTCCCGGCCGTTTTAGTTGGTTTCGTTCTAAAGTAAATGTGTATAGTTACGTTCTTCGGCTGTGTTGGTTCGTCCCCAACGCGCACACGAGAGCAGTCAGGAACACAATGCAGTATTTGCAACATCAAATATATGCACTGTCTATGAGAAGGTATCAGTTTATAACGTTGTCAAAATTATTTCAACAGGGCGGAAGAATTAGGAAATATTTACGAACCAGAAGTGGGCAAGGCCACCCGACGGATGGCGCCACTATGTCGTGTCGTCTAAAGCCCTCAGACGTGTTTGCCTTACGAGTAGCGCCGTGCAACCGTCCGAAGGAAATGGCGATGCAGCACTCGCTCGTGACACTTGTATGGCGCATTCGCGCAACAGCGGTCGTCGGTGGTTGTAACGGACGTGCATCGAGCATTTTATTGCGAGGCTTTAATCCTGTCGTAAGCAGTCGCAAGCAGGTGCGATGCAGTTGGCCAGACTCAACTGCGAATGTGTGAACCAACCTTTACGATTGCTCTCCCGACAAGAAACTGCGCGCTTTAATAGACCACTTTTGATAGTCGGCCTCTACACCCTGTTCAGAGCGAAGTCCGACGCTCTGACGGCGGCACCTACACAGCTTTTACTGTGCCAAGAAAAGCGAACGTCTTCGAAAGTGTGGGGCGAAAAACGGGGCCAATTGATTCTAGCAAGTCGGTCCTCGTACATCGCCTTTGGTTCACAAGGTCGAGGGCGCTCGAAGTTACATTATCTCGTTCTCCCATTGCGCCCCTAGTGTGGAAATATTGGAGCTCTCGAGACTGCTGCTAGATTGCTCCGATTTTTTTAAGGGTCTGTTTGACACTGCTTTTTGCACGCACTAGCAGCTGTCTCGAACGAGAGTAGTCCATCTTCGGAGTGTGTTCCGATTGCTAGTTAATTTCCGATCCGTCGCGACCCTTGCAGCTCGAGAACGTCCTCGGCGGAGAGGAGGTCTGCAGGGAGCGCGCCGAGGAGACGCTGGTGCCGTGCCTGGCGTATTTTGCGGCCGGCTGCGACGACTCGTCTCGCAAGGAGTGGCACCAGAAGCTGCTCTGCCAGATGAGGCACTCTTCCACGAAGGTACTACTGGCACTGCGCACTACCCTCGCGGCTTCGGGGTACCCAGTCGCTAAACGAGCTGCACTTAGGGCAACGACACTTCGGCCACGGCGGTGCGCGTAGAAGCGGCGTTGCCGCTCGGCGCCGGCTTTGGCCAACGCGCCCGGCGAAAGGTGCGAGAAGCGCTTTCCGTCGTCCGACTTGCCGGAGAAGTTCACGACTGAGCGAAATGATACCGTAACAATCTCCTAACACTGAGTGTGCCGCTCAAAGTACGTAGACATGTTTGAAGCACACATGTGCATGAAGCAGATGCACCCCGAACGTGCTCGAGATACATCTACAGACACTTACGTCGTTGCATCTAAAGCGAGCACCGTGTCTTTTTACGATGTAGGAGCGGCGTGATTGTGGCTTAAGGATACCATTACAAGAAGCACCTTGTAATCCCAGCCTCGCTGGTACTATATCCAAAAATACGAGTCTCGCGAGAGATTTGCCGGGACGTTTCTTCCGAGGAAGTTAACAGAAATGCACTAATGGATGTACGTCGAAGAGTGTCTTCATCTGCCGCCGTGAAACGACATTGAAAGTTGCGTCGGCAACTATTCGGCGTATATTTGGCCTTACTTCGTGTGTCTCGCGTAAATGACCGCAGATGTTGATATGAATGCAGACGCTGATCTCGTGCTAACTGTACACTGCCTTTCTTGCAATTTCTTTTTGCGAATCCCTGGTTGCCTTTTTACACTTTTTTTTTTTTATTGATATTGTTTTACATGTTGTTTACGTAGGAATAGATGCCACTAAATGCAAGTTTTGTTGGGGTCAAATACTAAGTTTCAATGCATTTTGTCAAACTTGCTTGCTGAAAATCGCCGACAAAAATGAGACCCCCAGTGATTGGGGAACCGTTTTTGGGGGTTCAATCTTGCTCGTCAGTCTTTTCGGATAGTTCGGCGTTAATCTCCAGTTAGTAGTTTGTCATGCCACGGGCGTCGTCGACTTCGCAAGGTGTATACCCAGCTGGCATGCCAGAAACAAAGCCTAACTTGACACAAGCTTGGCAATCCTAGAGGCCTAAATTGGGCCTAATACGTTTTTGTAGCGTGAGCTACACTGGCCAAGGTTGAGCAGTTTCGCGTGGCTCTCATAATGAGCCATGCTCATTATGCGAGCCGTGCTCATTATGCGGAGCACGCGGCGGCGGCGGCGGAGCTCCGCATAATGAGCACGGCTCGCATAATGAGCACTGCTGATTATGAGAGCCACGCGAAGCCGCCGTTGCGCGCTCCGCCGCCGCCGCGCCCGCCTCGCCGGTCTGCGCATTCCAGAGGAGTGACGTCATAGCCGCTTGATAGCGCCTCTCATTTTGTGCGCATAAGCTCATGCTACATATATCCTGGCATAGCCGAGCTAAGCCACTGCAATTTTTTATTTTTTTTTCCAGTGCGTCAGTTAGTGCCAAGGTGTTTTGCGTTTTTACGGCTTTTCTCTGGCTCGCCACTGAAATTGCTGAAGTGCCATACTCAAGCCAAAGACGCTATGCACGAACCGAAGAACAAGCAGCAAAACCTAGGTCTGGCATTTGTTTGTGCAATTTTAGGTCCAAAGATGCCGCATGCGAACCGAACAAACAGAAGTGCAGCCCATCCTTGGCACTCGTTTGGCGACGTAGGCCCAAAGACACCAGATGGCTACCAAACTACCGGCAGCGAAGCCTAATTGTTCCACGTTTTTGGCAAATTAGGGCCACGATACCTAGGCTCTGGCCGGAGAAGGTCAAGTTTAGCTCTACGTTGGCTTCTTCGGGCTTTGCGAGACCCTAAAACGTCCCAGACTAATATTAAATTTTGGCCCCAAGAACTGAGCTATCGGGGTGGTACCGTATTCTGCCGAGAAGTGCCCCACCCTCGAAAGATAACTGACTCATAATTTTGGCATGATTTGCTATTTTCTTCGAACCACCGAAAGATCTAGCAACTTCTAGCAATTGCAGGGCCATGGCCAATGGTGACCTCGGCAGAAATGGCGTTACTTAGCCACGGCGGGAGATAAGCGAACATTGCCGACTGGGAGCGACGGTCAAATTCGTTCATTGCTCCTCCCTGCAATCACAAGTTTCGCAGTTTACGAAATCTAAAATTATCACTTTTCAACTTTTTTTTATCGCACGCCGGAAGTTAGCCTACTCCTTTTTTTTTTTAGTCAATTTGCTTTCGATTTTAGGTGGGCCATTTCTCGGGATATTACGGTAGTTGGTTTCGCCCGCAACAGCGAGAAATCTGAGGTCACCTCGTGACAGATGTTGTTGCGTGTGACTACGGTTACAGGTCAGGCACGTCACGCTGCTGGCATTCCGCGAGGCTGTCCGCAAACTGGGAGACGACTACCTGGTGTTGCTTCCGGAGGCCGTCCCTTTCCTGGCCGAGCTCATGGAAGGTGAGAATTCCTCGGGTCGGCTGCCGATTGCAGGCAGAGTCGTAAACTATTTTTAAGTACAGTAGTATAACCTTGTCGATAGATTTTTCCCGCTGTTATGTTTACAGTCATTTGTCCCGGTGAACTCCTATTGGAATATGTGTATTTGTTGCATTCGCCTTTACAGTCGTTACGTGCACAAATCTATGCCTTCTTTCTGGCTGCTGTCAAAGGGGGATGTAGGCGATGGCAATATATTTCCTTTAACGCGGTGTTCACATGGTCACTGGACGGCGGTCACGTGACAGCGATGTCACGGTGTTACAGCACGGGGTAGCGTGACATGAACTTCAATGTGGCTGTGTCACTTGACGTCCCGTCGTGTGACGATGCCCTTTTCCCCTCACGTGTGCTCTCCTCCTCCTCGGGGTTCCAACCATTGAGCAGGAGCGCTATCGAGCCGCTTACAGAGAGACAGACACAATGTCAAAGTTTCGTGACACTAGAAATAAAATGGAATCTAAAGGTGCCACCCGGCACGACACGAGCCGCCCCGGTGGCTCCGAGGCAAAGCTCCGGCCTACGGATCCCCAGGTGACGTGTTCGAATCCTGACCGAGGTGCCCACAATCTGACGGGGGCTTATTGCGGAGAAGGCGGACGTGCAACCGAGCTTTCGGTTGCACGTCGAAAGATCCCCAGATGGTCCAAATTATTCCCGAGTCCTTTGCTGGGGATTGCCAGATGCCCTTCGTTGGTTTGGCACGAAAAAACTCCCAAATATGACTTTTTTCCGGCACGACACGTCTCATTTGTTCTCTTTTTTCTCTAGGGGCTGTGCTTCTTGTCGTTCTCGCCCCGACTGAAAGAACTTCAGGGTTTTGCAACATGCCACTAATCCTCCAATCTCTCTCTCCAGCACAGCACATGCACCCTCTTCTGTTGTGCTCGGTCTCCCCGGTTCCGTTGGTTTCATCTCACATAGAGTTCAAAAATTGTAGTCGTGCACCATGCACACGTAGAGTCTTTTTAAATTATCTTTTCTTAAGGGGGGGACACTGGCTAGAGGGTTAACTTCTGAACTACGTAAGTGATCGGAATTAAATTTGCAGGGGAGATTTAGCATCAATGTACGTGTGTTGTGCATACTTTCAGCTCTCTAGGACAATTTTACATGCCTGCATAAGATGTGTCACTCTTCATTAAGAAATCAATAATATGCAAATGAAGCTATTAAGCACCATTTTGACTGCTTGAACATAAATTGGGTGGGGTATGTGGAACTTCGGGCTATCTTGTTTTCATAACTCAAATGTAAATATTTTAGGAAGAGTCATTACCTCAAAATATGAGATTCATATCTATCCTATGTCAAATTTTTGAAAACATTGTTTTTCTCAATGAGGACTTCAATTTAAAGCAAAATAAAGTGGTAAATAAATCAGAATACTTTTATACCTTCGAAGAAAAGATTCCTTCGTATGAAATTTGCAGCAAAAAGCGGAACTGAGAAAAATGCATTCAAACATTGAACTCCTTTAGTTTGTTACTGCCTCACAATGTGTTGAAAATATTTTATATCAATGTAACTATTTGGCATATGGTTATAAGTTTTAGTGTGTGTATAATTAGTTTCAAAAAACCGAAAACCTCAAATTTAAAAAATGAAATGTTTCAGAAAAATTTGAAATTTAGGATTATGTCTTCTTTTAAACATGCAATAGTGAATTTTGAGTTCCAAATGAATAGTGGCTTTGGCCGAATATTTTCGAATAGACCGATGTCGCCGAGCGTTTGATGCGTGCGTGACGCCGCCACAACTTTAGTTTACAGGAGGCAATAGGCACATCGGATATTTCAGTTGTGTAGTCAGATAGATGTTATTTTTTTGCATTTCTCTAATCGCACATGTTCTTTCAGTTATTTGAGCGTAGAATGGTTACATAGCTTTATGTCAGCATTGCTAGGAACAGCAGCTGACGCAGGGGACCGTCTCTGATGGAATGCCCGGTTTCTTCTTTCTTGCAGATGAGAGCACAGAGGTGGAACAGTTGTGCCAGGAGGTCATCTTGGAAGTGGAACAAATTCTGGGGGAACCCTTGATGAAGTACTTTTGATTTGGAGATCCATTAAATGGTGGAAGTGAGGCTGTTTTTTGTGGCCTTTTTTTGCAGACATTAAAACTGCATACTTATACAGTAATCCCTCATTATAATGAAATCGCGAAATCGCTTCAAATTATCGCTTATGTCGAAGTTCAGTGTGGTCCCGACTGAAATGCACGCACTTTTAACCGGATTATTCAAAGTCTATCGGCGGCCGACCATGCTTAGTACGAAGGCCAAGGTGCCGAAAGCATGCAAGGCTACACGGAGGCGCACGGAGACCTTCGCATTTCCTTTCCCTTCTCCGCCGAGGCAAACGGCAAACAAGAAAATGGAGTACACGGGTGAGGGAGGGTAGTGTGCGCGGAGCATCGCTTCCGATGCTGATGTGCCGACGCGGGCAGGGAGCAGCGTCCATGTTTCGACGCTACTCACGGCGCCTGCAGCCGACGCTGCCAGACTCCTGTTGGAATCGGATCAAGAAAGCGAGGGAGCCCCCCGACGCACACACATGCGGCATACTACACGCACGGGCGTGTTGTATGGGAGATGGGGGTGTTTACCGAAAGTCGCTTAGATCTGCGAGGTTGAGGAGAGTGGCCGGCCAGGTCCAAAATCGCCGAAGAATTCGACACTCTGGCATCGGCTGTTCGACACTCTCCATCATTTTGCAGAACAAGCGAGGCATATTGGACGGGTCCGAGAAGCTTCTCATGCGAGAGAAAGCGCGTCCGCGACCTAAAGGTGAAAGATCGCCAACTGCTTCGCTCACGTTGGATTTTCTCTCGCGAGCATGCTTGCCGAGCCGGTGCACGATTCCCAGAGCTGCAACAGTCTCTACAGGGGGGTGTGAAAACATGTTGACGAAGCCACCGAGGATAACTTTGATTTGTTCACACTTGTCGATGCGGACCTTCCCATTGTTGCTCCCGCCGTGGGTGCTGCGATCGACCTAGCGTGCGGCCAGGTCAAACGTGAAGCAACGTTGGAGAGGCACCTCGGGAAATGCCAACAACTGCAAATATGCGAAGCACCCCACGGCTGCTTCAAAACTAAGTGGAGCGCAGCGGCGGTGACAGTGCTCCTGCGATGCATGGAGCAGTTCGAGGAGAACCGATGCCTGAATGAAATTATCGGCAAACTCCACCTAATTAGTATTTTTTTACTCTGTAAAGCTGCCACGAGATGTTCATAACCAAGATTTGTTTGATTGAATATATGGTCAGTGTGTTCCGCAGTGTTCCGTTCACCTTCAAGGCTGCTGGCACTGCTTTTTTTTGGCACTGTCGCTTTTATAGAATTGTCGCTTATATCGAATTTTTTTGCCGTTCCGTTGACTTCGTTATAACGAGGGATTTCTGTACTTCTTTAGTTTTTGTGGATGTCGTCTTTGATACTGCGTGCCTCCTATGCACTTTTCCAGTGCTCGTCACTCGGGCACAAGATGCCAATTGTGCAGAAGCGAGCTTCTGCAGATGTTCAGAATGCATTTTACAGCCCATTGGACAAAGATTGGTAGCACGTGGAAGGCAATTATTGGAAAAGGTTGATACCAGAGGTGCTCAAACTTTCTGGAACCAAGGAATGCCCATCTCTGTTGATTGACGACTGAGGAACTTTCTTGCCGAAGCTTGCAGACCTTGTAAACCAGGGGTCTCAAAATCGTTAGAGTCTGGGGGCAGATAGCCCATCCACCCAAAGGTCGAGGGCCAACGTCAAGGAGGGGAAGCTTTTTTTGCAATTTTTTTTAAAAAACAAATGTAGCAATGGTGTTTTATGCTAGCCGTGTTTCAAATCTTACTCAACTGGATCCGAGTGACTCCGGCAAGTCGTGTCGCGTGACAACGCAGATTGAAAAACGCTGGATGCAGGTAGGTTTTAGGACGCCAAGGTACCTCTTACCCTCGAGTAAGATAGACTGAATTTTGGAACACGGCCACTGAAAAGCAGCAGACTCTCCCAGAGACACCTCAGAGGTTTTCTAGAGAAGGGATCTCTGCTTTTTGTAAACTCTCCGTCTTTCCAGCGACACCTTTACCTTTGATTTGCTTATACAACTATTTTGGGCCCACACCTGATGTGAAAAGATTAAAAACGCCAATGTGCTGGCATTTTTCAATAGAATGAAAGCAAGTGCACGGATTGGAAAAAGATAGCTTTTCATACGACAGTTTTTGCTTTCCTGGCAATTCTTATAGCATCATTATAAGAGAATACTTCGATTTCAAGGACATCTAGAAGCCTGAGCTCATAGCTCTGTTTTTTGGCGATTCCTGCTGCTGACAGAGTGTTCTTGCAGTCCAACTGCGTCCTTATGTAATGCCCCCCTCAAGATGCCCTTAGCCCAACTAGCCATCCTTGTGCCCTTAAAGGGTAACTCCGGTCGACATTCTTTAATTTGGGATTACGACTGTTTTCAGCTAAAGCAGTGTCGCTGAATTACAAGGTTTTTTTTGTTTTTTTTATATACTTGCGTGTAGTTTTATAAACATCACGGCTAAAAGTTTGGTTTCGGCCGTCTACGGCCAAACCGAATTTATATCTGCTAGAGGGATAGCAACACTAATCCTCAGCCCCACGGCTGCGATGTGATGTCGCAAGGGTGCTGCAGTACGGGGTACAACCAATCGACTACAGTTCCACCGCAATGCGACTTGCTGCGCCAGTGTTCCTTGACTAAAAGCTAACCCGCTTGCCGCCCGCTAAAGAGGAGCTGGTTGCATCTTTAAAATTGGTTTTAGTGGAGTACACGGCCCGCAATACTTCGGCTGTGATCATATTTTGTGCCACTAAAGCGATACCAGCCATTTATTTTGGTTTTGTTTTCGACCGCAGTTGCCCTTTAAAGTAATTAAATGAAATTGAGTAAAGAGCTTGCTCTTGTAGCCTAGTGGCAATATTGTCATTCTAGTTGATTTGTGAGAAAGGGCTGAGTGAGGCAAATATTTAGACAGGGCAATAGTCCGTCCTAAAATAACAAATTGTGTGAACATATTGTACGAGCAGTGTCTTTTCGAGCTGATATGAATCAACGATATGAAACTACTATTTACGGCGGATGTAGCGCGCTAGGCACGTTAACCCTTTCCCTACCATGGACGACCTGGGTTCGTCCACACTGCTTGTACCGCTTCCCCGACGACGAGCTGGGCTCGTCCACGTTTCTTCGGGCTCCAATACGCTACCATGGACGAACTGGGCTATACTCCGTTTATGTTGTACCGCAGCGAAGGCTAGAAGTGCGAGCTCATAGCGTTGGCAGCTGCCCTTGGTGCACGAGAGCTTGTGCCGCCGAGATGTGCCCTAGAGCAAGGAGCTCGCGCTTGTAGCCTTTCGTGCGGTACAACACAAGGTGAAGCAGAGTATAGGGCACATAAAAAAATCAGTATTTTCAAATCTTTTTTTTTTTTTTTTAACTTTTGCGGTAGGCAAAGGGTTAATGGGGCTCGCAACTGCGGGATGCTTGTGGGGCGCGTGTTTGAGACCCCTGTTGTAAACAACAACGCACATCCTGGGGAGTTTCTGGCTCATAGTTATGCTTGAATGGTCAACATAGATCTGCTGAAATGGTGCCCAAATTTGAAAAATGCTTACTTTGGGATAGCAATCGTAGAGGAAATTAGTTAGCTCTGAGGAACCCATGAGAAAGCACTTTGGCGAACTCCCGAGTTCCTGGGAACCTGGTTTAAGGAGCCATGGTCTACACCCACAGATAAGACTCAAAAAGGTCAAGCCGGAAACCGGCAAAGCTTTAATTCTATTGTCACCTCACACAGGACACTTCTGTCGCGGTGCCACGCTCGAGCGGTTCAACTGCGCAAAAATGGAAGGAAAAAAATTAAGCCTTTTAAAATGAGATTCTAGCGGTCACGGTAGGCAACTCTCGCAACATAAAAATGGTGTTTCTAAATACGCAACCAAACTTGTTACTGTTTTTTTCTTTTAAAGGGTCAATGGTGGTTATGGGGTTAATGATAACGATGCTAGAAGTTTAAGGTCGGCAAGTAACGTTCAACACCGTTCGACGGGGCACGGTTATTTCGGCAGATAAGTTGGGTCGGCAAAGCGCAACAGGATCGCATTTCACCGAGGGTAAAAAATTTCACAACTGTGGCAACGATCGTACATTAGCAATTTCTGTACAGAAAAGGCTGCTGCGGCACGACGCTGTTGCATTTCCCCCCCTCGGCAGCACTGTAAAGATCCTCAAATGTGGTATACTAGAATCGAGACGTTTCTACGCGATTCAGAAATTCACGACGTTCAAGCGCTATTCATCTTTTCATCCGCTCTGAAACACGATTGGAGTCCGGCAAAAACGGAAGCACCAATAAACACGTCGCAAAACCAAGCAAACCACCTACGATCTGTGCACGTCCGCTCGACAGTTTCACACCCGGTTTCTACGATCTAGCACAACTGTCGGCACGCACGACTGCATCAAAGCTTGCAAACGCAAGTTTCTGTCTTTTTGTCCAGACATGGTACGGGTCAGAACTGTCGCCCGCCGATTCTGTGTACGGAGGCTCCCAACTTTGGTGAAGGGCCTTCCGAAGTCAGTCTGTCTCGCGTTCCAAATGTCGCCTCAGTGGTCGCAATTTGGTGTTACATGACCACTGCCACATCTGTTGCCTAGTCCCAGCAGCATTGAATTTGCATTAATTTGCATCAAGTTGTTCTAGGTGCAAGACCAAGAGAAGCTCCCTTAGCTTAAACTCGGCTGGGCTTAGCTTAGGCTTGGGCTCAGCTTAAGTCCAGCTTAGGTTAGGCACAAATTAGCTTAAACGTGCCTTAGCTTAAGCTCAGCATAGCTTAAGTTCAGCTTATTTTGGGCTTGGCTTAACCTAAACTCTGCTTAGCTTAGACTCGGTTTAGCTTAGCCTGGGTTTAGTTTGATTCAGCTTAGCTTAAGTCCAGCTTAGCTTAGGCATAAATTAGCTTAACCTTGGCTTAGCTTAGGCTCGGCTTAGCTTAAGTTCAGCTTAGTTTATACTCTGTTTCATACTTAGCGTGCAACGCTGTCAAAGCTACTGGCGCGAGCGCGTGGCCTCATCTATGGTTTTGTTTGCACGAGAATGCGTGCAAATGATCAACAAGATCAAGCCCCACGCTCGCGCCAGTAGCTTTGACAGCGTTGCACGCTAAGTATGAAACAGAGTATAGGCTTGACTTAACTTAAACTCGGCTTAGACTCCGTTTAGCTTAGCTTGAGCTCAGCTTAAGTCCAGCTTAGTTTAGGCACAGATCAGCTTAAACTTGGCTTAGCTTAGGCTCAGTTAACTTATGCATCACTAAAGTTTGCTAGAGTCAGCAGGGACTGTGGTCAGTGCCAAAGTCCAGCATAGTTTCCGCGGAGGCTAGCGGGGAGCGGACCACCTGCCGCGAACAACTGCAGTCCGGACGAGTCGTAGCAGTGCGTGTAGATGGCCGGACGGTACTCGGTGTTCCAGAAGACCTCGCGGTACAGGTCGTCCGCATGCACCCAGCCGTTGCTGGCCTTGAGCGTGCTGTACTTGCGGTGCCCCGCCGACTCCTCGAGGTACTTCGAGGCCCTCAGGTCGAAGAACAGCACCACCCCAATGCCCGTGCCGATGGTCAGCAGGTCGTTGGAGAAGCTCAGCGACCGGATGCTGCAGCCGATGAACTTGGACGGCACCTTCTGCGTCTGTCGGAAGGTGCCAGAGTCCAGGAACGTGATGTACGACTTGGAGCCGACTGCGTACACGTTGCGCTGGGGTTGCTGCGCCAGGCAGACGTTCTCCTGGCAGTAGGGCAGCTTGTGGGACGCCTTCCAGCGGAACGTGTTCACGTCCCACTGGTGCACGACGGCGTTGAGCGACAGCGCCACCACTTCGCAGTACCGCTGGCTGTAGAGCAGGGCGCGCACCTTGTCGGCGTTCTTGCAGCCGCGTACGACTAGGGGTTTGGTGTGCCCGTAGCTGGGGGTGGGGTCGTCCGAATCGGACGCCGGTCCGCGCGGTTCGCGAGCCCTCCAGAGGGCTAGAGTCGTGTCTCGAGAGCCGGTCACGTAGAACTCGTCGTCGAGCCAGGCTAGGTCGAAGATCCAGTCGTTGTGGGCCCCCTCGCCCACGCAGACGGGGTCGAGCGTGGGCAGGCGGTACACGGCCGTGTCGTTCGAGTACAGGGCACCCGTGGCGAGAAGCGTCCGCGACGGGTTGATCTGGAGAGCGTGGATGCCGCACGGGTTTTCGGGCGGCGGACTGACCTTTGAGCTGCGGAGGCTCGGGATCTGATAAAGCTTGCCGTTGCCCACGTCGAGCACCATGAGTTTGTTGCACTTTGTGCCGAACACGACCTGCCGGTCGGACAACCACGACGAACAGAAGACCTTGTTGAGGCGGCCCAGGTCGATTTCGTGCTGGCGGTACAGTCCATTCTGGAGGAGGTGGCGAATGCCGTAGGTCTGGTTGACGCGTAGTCGTTGTAGGTGCTCCAGGCCCAGCTCGCGGCTGTTGGTGTAGTCCGCGAAGTTCTTGGAGGTGCGCTTGGCGAAGCGGAACTCCCGGTTGATGAAGTGTTCGAGGCGCTTCGGGTCGTTTAAGAGACGCGTCCGCGACTCGGCGACGAGTTCGGGCCAGGGCGTCCTACTACTACACACGGCATCTAGGGACGATTCTTCGTCGTCCGTCCGGAAGCCACTAATACACAGTTTCCTCACGTGCGCCATGATGCTCGTAGGGAAGCTTGTGCTGCAGCGCAGCTGTTTTGCGAGGGGTGATGTTGACTACAGTACGTTTATTCTACTTTTAGTTGGCCGAGGTAGGCAGCTGGACAGGAGACGGCCATGATGATGCACGGCGATAGTCGGCTTTTGTTGGAGTAGTCCAGGGGGCGCCAGTGAACATACCTTGAAATGTTGCGCAGAGATGTTTAAAAATCTAGATTTTTATTCACTCCGTAACAACCTATGTATAGAAAAAAATATCTGCTTAATCATAGCATACTATTAACTGACAACGTCAACTCAATTTGTTTATTGAGGGTGTAATTTGATTGACTACTTTTATCATTTCTGACTCGTAGTAGTTTTTGAAATCGAGAGAAGCTTAGCCAATGCTATTCAATCCAGCGGGTTCTCTCTATCGGCGGCGGAGCTAAGAACAGCTCTCTTTTCCGAGTTTTCTTATTTACGTAGCTTTCAATCCGTCGTGCTTTAGTGCTGCTCTTACCAAGCTGTAGAAACAGTTGATTGTCGTCTCTAACGGTTAGTTGTGCCACCAACCGCCCTGTGAAGGTGGTCCTAGCGGGCGTGCCCAACTTGGTCGCATTCGCCCCAGCATCGCATCTGAGCCCAAATTCGTCCTTTTCCGATGAATTTCAGCTGATCTTCAATTAGATTAAAGGCTCCAGTATGCCCAAACACGACCCGTTCAGCCCGAAGGGCATCGCAAACCGGATCAAGTCTAAGGGACTCCAGAAACTACGCTGGTACTGCCAGATGTGTCAGAAGCAGTGCAGAGATGAGGTAAAGGTTCCCGTTTTTTCTCCTTATTTCCTGGTGTTATTATAGCCATTTCCTAATTACGCTAGAATAAAAGAATTCAAAGAAAGGACTTTTATTTATTTTGGCGAGGTTTCGCGGTTTGTGTGCGGCGTGCGGTTCCTCGCCATGTCCCACGGATAAACCGAGGCGACAGCCGAGGCACTTCACACACTGCTGCGCACAGACTACGCAAAATCATTCTCCACTACCATTAAAAATTTGGTGAACGTGCAAAGATTACATCGTCACGTGACGTCACAGTATATCCCCGCCAAATTATTCTCCACTACCATTAAAAATTTGGTGAACGTGCAAAGATTGCATCGTCACGTGACGTCACAGTATATCCCCGCCAAATTCTGTGGGAGAAATTGGGATTTAAAGTGACATGATTTCACTTGACACAGGGATGTCATAGGTCATCTCACGTCATGTGACGTCGCTATTCCCCCCCAGAATTTGGCGAGGAAACGCTTTACACGATATCAGTGTCAAGTGACATCGCCTCATATGACATCAAAATTTCCCCTCTAAATTGAGCGGGGAAATTCTTCGTCAGAAACTGCAATTCCCGACTAAATTCAGTGGGAAATGGCATATTACCGTAAACACGCCGGGATCTGCCGTAGAACCTCGCCAATAACGTACGTTAACAGAAAGCTGGCATGCTTCCCGTGTGCAGAACACCAGAGTGCTTCTTCGCCCAGTTTCGACGGTCAAACGTAATGCCAGGGTTAAATGTGGTACTTTCTTTTCTTCGATTTCTGTGCAGAATGGCTTCAAGTGTCACACCATGTCGGAGTCCCATCAGCGTCAGCTGCTGCTGTTTGCCGAGTGCCCAGGGAGGTACCTTGGCAGCTTCTCAAAGTAAGTCATACCCTTCCAGTTGTCTAAAAATTATTTGTGTTCATTAAATTATTTAAGCACAGTTAATATTCCTAAAGTGTGGTACCTGTTAGTTTTGTGGTATGGATGAAAAGAGGGCCCTAAAATTACCATGGTGCATGCCTTCTAGTGTGTGCGCTCTCAGGATTTGTATGCGAACTTCAGAATGGCTATATTTTGCCTCCCCATTGTGTAGCAAGTATAAAAATACTGCTGCCTTTGGGTTTAATTTGATTCTGCGCATTTGGTTAGAGGCAGATGTTAATTGGCCTTTTTCGACCGATGCCAGAAAGTGTGTGGTCTCCCCATAAAACTGTTTGTGTTTCTAGCTCAAAGTAATGCGTTACTCTTTTTTTTTTTTTTTTTTTTTTTCAGCGAGTTTGCTCAGACCTTCCTCGAGCTGCTGAAGAGAAGATTTGGTGAGTGCACTCTTGTACGCCGGTGCACGTCGCTAAATTCCTTCGCGATAATCTCCGCACTCTTTCTTTGTAGAAAAACCGCCAATTATTTGAGTGTTCCCGTTTGTCGGAGCCTTTGACACAAAGTTGCTCTTGTCCTTCCACTAAACGCACTCGTCAACTAAATATCTGCGGTATGAGTTACTTTGTGCGGTTATGTTCGGCTTTCTTTCTTATCTTGCCACAGATTCCTTGATTTCTTCCATTTTCGTCGCATGTCAGCCTACTACCAGGTGACCATTAAAGCTCGTTCATACATTTGCGTTTCAGTGCAATGGGCTGCATTGCAACTACTTGCGACCACTGGCACCACCTATTGGGTAGCGCTGGAACACTTCCGATATCTGTATAACTAAACAGAAGGTTTTGCAGCATTTCCGAGATAAAATCTACTCACCACCTACAAGAAATGGTCGTTGAGAACATTGTCGTAGCCATTTCAAGCACTTGGTGAAAGAATGGTGCTTAAAATATACACAGATGGGAGGTAGTTCCGGGGCTACCCCATAGGTTGAGCCAGTGCGTCCATTCGTCATATGCGATCACAAGCGATCGCCACGCATTCGATTACGCTCCGTAGACCTCTTCCAGAATCGAAGCGATCCTAGCGGCCAGATGCCACGTGAAGCATCTCTGGTACCGGTTGGCTACTAAGTTTCAGTTTCGATCTGCCAACCTCACTTCACAACGCCCCATCACGACCGAATACAGTGCTCGCATTTCTGAATGTGCTACCCTTCCTTAATTGTGGGTGGAATGGCGGGGCACGTTTTTCTGGGCTCTTGACGTGCCAGAGTTTGTGCGCAAGTAATCATGGGACAACGACGGCACGCGGGGCAAGAAGTATACCGTGCCAGTCGTCCGCTCCCATCGTCTTCTCGCTGTCTTAGGCTTCTTAAATTATCGCGAGACGGGAGGGTTGTGCTGTACTCCGGACTGGAGGGCGCCAAAAAGGTATCTGACACGGCAGGTCGTTCTCCTCCTCGACAGGCCCTTCAGGAAGCCTAGGCAGGCCCTTCAGGCCGCCAGAGGTCTGTGTTTTTAGAGGGGCTCTCGTGAAGACGAATGGGTGCAACGTGAGCGAGCGCCGACTTTATTTTTATGTGGTGCCGAGACGTACTACTCCGACGGCAGGGTGATCAAGACCGAAACCGTGCCACTCCTCCCCGCAGCCAACCAGGTCACATGACGCAACGCGCGCAGTTCTACACGCAGAAATGTTTGGAAGTAGTCTGTCGCGCACGTGTGAACTAGTCTTTAAATAAGCAACTCGGGGCAGCATCACGGTACTCCGCAAATCAAAGGACAAAACAGGAAATGATTTGTGTTTACAGCCTTCCAGAGGCCTATCGCGAGGACACTGCCGTAGCGATACGGCGCATGGAGCGCGTCTCCAACTGGTGCATTTGGCGCACCCTCGAAAGCGGTTCTTCGATTTCCTCCCGACGACGTCGTAAAAGTGTCGCGCCGTTCCTCCCCACGACCCTGGCGTTGGTGCGGCAGCAACGTTCAGCACGTCAGACGCCCATTCTGCCGTAGGTTGCTTTGCAGCCGGACGGTCGACGGAAACGAAAGCAGACGTGAGACGGGACGCCGCGACGACAGCGACCCTCGCGTCTTCGCTCGCCTTTTTTCGGCGGCATTTCTACGACCAACTGCTGGGATCGCGGCATCGAACGGCACAACGCGCCAGTTCCCACGGCGCAATTTGCATCCACTTGGGAACTGCTTTCGACGCGCGGGCGGGACAGAATGGCAAACGCTCCGGTCGAAGACGCTTGTTTGTCTGCCGACTCGGCCCGACCGTCGTCCCGATTTCGGTTCCAGGTACCAAGCGCGTGCACGCCAACCAGGTGTACCAGGAGTACATTGCGGACAAGCTTCACCTGCACATGAACGCGACCAGATGGCTGACGCTCACGTCGTTCGTCAAGTGGCTTGGCCGAGAGGGCCACTGCACCGTGGACGAGACGGAGAAGGGCTGGTTCATCACGTGAGTCGCGCCCCCGCGAATGATCTCGGGGTCGGGGAGATGACAAGAGCCGTCCCCATGTTGCTGCGTGCAGGGCCGACAAGGAACGCTTCTTTGTACTTCTAGAAGATTTGTGCTTACTCTTGCACCGAGTATAATAGATAAGAAGCCCAATGTGGCTTTGCCTAGTCACTCTCACTACAAAGACGACACATCCTCGCACTCGCCACCTGTCACGCCGACATCCCGACGCTTGCTGCTGCCGTCTTCGATGCTCACTGCTGCTTTCTCTATGTTCATTCTTTCTTTTGTTTCTGGCACAAGTTCGCCGGTTCAACCTTTCTTTTCAGTTTTACGCTTGTCGATCCCTTTCTGTCCGCGACAGTATTACCGCAAAATGCATTTAACTCTTTCTCTACCACGGGAAAAGTGGTGATTTCCGAGGAAGGGAAGAAATATTTTTAATTTTAAGAACTAGTCGGCATGTGGCTACTTATGATCAGTGTTGGGAAGTACTTTAAGTATGTAATACTTAAAGTACTACTTCAAGTAGGTTTGGGTAACCTGCACTTTACTTGAAATACATTCTCTGAGTATGTACTTCTACTTTACTTAAAGTATTTTTTCTAATACCTTCCAAAGGAAGTGCAACACCCGACTTTAAAGTACATTCCCCATATTCGCTCTTGTTAAATTTGCATTACTAAATGATGCTTTGTCAGTTCTGAAGAAATACTGGGAGGGATGTTCTACTCTTGCCAGAAACGCGAGCAGACGACGCATCGTAGTCATTTTCACTCTTGCTACATCTTGCTCTGTCAGCGCGAACGAGGAGGTTAAAAATATTAGGAGAGGGCACTCGTCCACGAGAGGATTGCTCGTGGAAGCTATGGGGCTGACGTCATGCTCTCTCTATCGTGAAAAATTGTGTTAAAATATGCTTGTACTTTACTTTGAAAGTACAGTCTATTTATACTACTTTACTTGAAGTACATTGTACCCAGTGTACTCACTACTTTACTCGAAGTACATAACCTCTCATTTCCTTTGTACTTTACTTCAAGTACTTTTGAGATGTACTTTACCCAACACTGATTATGAAACATCAAAAGAGCCAATAAGCTGCTCTCTAGAATAAAAAAGGTTCATATTAATGGTCTTTAAAATTTTGCCAAATTTAAACGCTGAACCTGGAATTTGTGTAAATATGAGTAGAAAAAGTCAAAACGCTTGTGGCTATATCAAATCGGAAAAAGAAGTCCTATAAATAGCATTTATAGGACTTGTTCACACTGTTTCTTTTGCAGGCTCGGTAAGAAAGCCACTGAAGGGCACATTATAGGGTTTTATTTATTTATTTATTAGAAATACTATCAGTTCTACACAGAATTAAGGTAGGAGTGGAGGTTACACAACACAAGGAAGCTTCTCGCCAAATGCACACATCAATACACTCATTCCAATACATTTTGATTAAAAAGAAAAACCAGCAGTTAGCAACTTCGGGAACCACCAGTCGAAATGTCTGACTCAAGAAAAGCGAATTCTTCTCGACTTGCGGATATATAAAGCCCCCGCAGTGTCACGTTACGCCATAGTGTCACCAGACGTGACACGATCACGTGATGCTGTCACGCCGTGACGTCGCGGATAATGTTAAAGCCTACCATACTACATCGAAGCTAACACGACTCGCACCTAGCACCCTCCGTCGACACGTCCCTGTCGGGCCGCCAGTCGAAACGGTCGCATTCGGGTGCCCCCGACGTTCCTGATGCCGTCGTGACGTCTTCCTCGCAACGGCAGGTACATCGACCGCGACCCAGAGACGATCAAGAAGCAGGAGGCCCTGGCCAAGAAGGAGAAGCTGGACCTGGACGATCAGGACCGCTTGGCCCGGTTCATTGACAAGCAGATAGAGCGGGACCGACAGCGCACGGCGGAGCCTCCCTCGGCCGCCGACACCAACTTGGCGGAGTTCAGGAGGGAAGACGAAGAGGAGAAGGGTGAGGTTCCTCTTTGCTGCCTTTGTCGAGCCGGCGTATAATACCTCCTAGATATCGAGGCCATTGTGTTGAACGGTCTGTGTCACCCAACGCGGGCCAGAGCCTGGCACAGATTGGACGCCACGCGCTGACCGCTCAAGGACGACATAAAAAAAAAAAAACGGCACTACAGCCTCATGATACGGGGCGTTTCTCGAAACTTGAGCCAAATAGTTCCTGCGAAAAATATGCATTGTGCAGAGAAACAATTGATGCCGTAGTGATCTCTGCCGAAAGGCCCATTAATAGAAATTATTAGCTATTGACGCTTGAAAAGGTATGAGTGTCGCGGTCACGCGCTTATGGGGAAAGCACTCTTTCAAAGCGGGATGGTGCGCGCATGCACCTGGTGTATTCGTCGGGTGAAGCTGCCCAATGAGACGAATTTTAATGTAGGGTTATTCTATAGACTGCAAAATTCTGATTCTTCTAGTATGAACACCCTCAACAAACTGGTTTCTAGTTTTTTCCAATGAATGAATTTTAATCTGCCAGACATGGAATGAGGAAGGTTGTTCCTGTAGAACAATGACTCGGCTGAATGTAGATATGAGGTCCGTGATTGACAGTTTGGGGTTCATCCAACATGTCCTTGTACCTATGCGTGGATCGAACTTACTTGACATGTTTCTGTGCAGTCATCCTGACATTGTCGAACGTGTCGATGTCATATCTGGTATAAGCAATCATGATGCTGTAATTGCGACGCTTGGTTTTCAAAAAGCACGCACAAAGTTGAGTGCAAATGGAAGAATATTTTTGTACGAAAGGGGAAATTATGAGGGTATCAGCTCGGAGGTTTGTAATACCTTCCTTTCATTCGAATGTGTCGCTGAAGAGATAAGTGTCCGTCGTGCGTGGGTGCTGTTTAAGTACAGAGTAATCCGGCTTATAAAAAAAGTAAATTCCGAGCATTGACTCAACTAAACTTAAAAAAAGCGAAAAAACCATGAATAAGTGGTGCTACTCTTGATAAAAAAAAAATGAAAACGTGCATACGCCCGGTACAAAACTAAAAACTCAAGAGTCAAACCTTGCCAGGTTTTAAGAACTAACAGTGAAGTATAAAGTAACAGTAAGTAAATCAAAACAAGATTATCTGCAGCAGCTTGAAGACGGAATGAAATCCAACAATAAGCAGTTCTGGAAGTTTATGAAGCACTGTGGAAGGTGATCGGTTTGGGATACCTGACATATTGGTAAATAACGAGCTGATCACTGATGACTCTCAAAAAGCCCGTGTCTTTAACAAGTATTTTCAATCTGTGTTGTGCCACTGCGAAATACAACGCCCACAACACTTTTAGTCAACTATGATGATATGCCTCCTGTTGGGGTTGGTGTTGAAGGTGTCTCAAGGCTCTTAAAAAGCTTAGACCAAAAGAAAGCGATTGGCCTCAATGAGATATCGCCTAGAGTACTAAAGCACTGTGCAGATTCAGTTGCCGCGTATCTTTTTAGAATATTTCATAAATCATTGCTCGAGGGGGCATTACCGGACGACCGGAAAGCAGCTTCTGTGATCCCATTGCACAAAAATGGACCCAAGAAAGGGTGTTACAAACCACAGACCAATTTCTTTAGCATCCATTTCTTGCTAATTGCTCAAGCACATCTTATATATCCAGATAATGCAGCATCTAAGTCTTAACAATGTTGTTCTGGAATCTCAACACAAGTTTGGAAAGGATTATTTGTGCACTACACAACTGACTGAGCTTTATCACGATCTTGTTATGTCTATCGATAGGGGGAGCAGGCTGATTGTGCATTTCTTGACTACAGAAAAGCGTTTGACACTGTATCGAATTTGTTTTTGCTTCAGAAGTTAGAAAGTCTAAAAAGGGACACTATCGTCCAAGAATGTATACAGTCCTATTTCTCCTCGCGTCAACGATGTGTAGTTTTAAATGGTGAAAGGTGCCACTTTGTTGAAGTTACCTGTGGCGTACCACAAGGGTTGGTTTTAGGGCCATTATTGTACCTAATACTTATTAATGATATTCATATTGATGTTACATCCCAATTAAGATTGTGTTTGCCGATGATTGTGCCATTTACAAAATGTATCAAAAATAAGGAGGGCTCAAGGGCAGCTGCAGGCTGATCGAGATAAAATTTAACACTGGTGCAGTGAGTGGGGAATGCAGCTTAAAGGGAAGCTGAAGAGCTTTTCGAAAAAAATGAGTTAATAGTTGATTCTGACGTGTTTGTGCCTGCTGAGTCCAAATATCACAACCGTTTGACCCAAAATAATCCCTAAACGCGAAAAAAAGCGAAGAAATCAGAAGCGATCGCCGCAGCGGCACGCCATTGGCTAGCCACGCGTGACGCGCCACTACGTCATAAAAGGACTATCTCGATTCTCGTTTGCTCCGTCGCTTGCGGAAGTAGCCGGGCGCCGGGTCTTCTGCTCTTGTAAATCGGGTCCGGCTTCTGATTTTTCGAAATCTTTCGGTGGATCCGAAAGTGGAATGTGTCCAGACGACCCTCGACGTGACAAAGTATGCGTTCCATCCGTTGGCAAAGTAGGAAAATGACCCCCCCCCCCCCCCCCCACAGTAATGAACGCGGACACGAGGAACCGCTCTCGCGGACGCGACATGGCTGGCTTCATACCTTCAGGAACGTACTGACTGCTACTTATTGTAACGTAAAACGTTGACAATAGACGGAGTGCTATTGACGGGCCGCCTCAAGCCGGATTAGCGTGACCCTCCCCAAAACGGTCGTCAGAGGACAAGAATTCTGCACACATCGGCCTTCGTGCTTGCCAGCTGCGGGACGTGTGAGCGTGCAGGCTGCATTGGTCATCAAGGCTGAAGTGGCTTGAAGGGATAGTATAATCGGCTTCAGGCGACGGGAGAGCTTCCCCTGAGATGAGACGGGTGATGAGACAGGGTCGCCGTTCTGCCACCGCCATGTCCTTGCGGACTATACGAATAACTGTGCAGAAGGTCCATCCTTGTGATAGCGGTACCCTCTGCTGCGTTTAATTTGTTTGCCACAAACTATTACGCCATTATTGCTTTAGAAAAAGCGGAGATGTGTGCCTGGCAGCCCTTAATTTGATGTCGAAATCGTGAAAGTTTCCTGGGCCTCTACATTCGCATACTTCTACCAAGATTTTAACTATAGCTTAAGTTACTATATTTTTGTATACCAAATTATCCATGTATCGATTTGAACTGTTTTACGATCCCCTTTGAATTCAATATATCCGGGTTCGACTGTATATGTTAGGCAGAGATTTCCTGGCAGCCTGCATTCATCATTCATGATTGTATTTTTTTTTTATTTTCTCAAGGTTGATATTTTAGAAAGGATATATGCATATACTAGCCAAGAAGCTTTATGAATCCCCTCCGTTTAGGTACAGCTCGGCATCTCTATTGTTAAATTTTATGTTAAATGTGGCATTTACTGGTCGTCCCAAAGTACATATTGTTCTCTCTGATGCCACTGTCCATAAATATAGTTAGATTAAGATTAACTTAGCTTAGAAATGGACAGGGGGAAGCTTGGGAACAAACTTCACAACTGAGTTCAACTGGGTTTTCGTTTAAACATGGTGCAGTATTGAAAGGCTTAAAGAAACTGTTCATTATTAGAATCAAAAATATTCAACCAAAACCACT
Organism: Ixodes persulcatus; assembly: GCA_013358835.2. Lineage (NCBI taxonomy): Eukaryota > Metazoa > Arthropoda > Arachnida > Ixodida > Ixodidae > Ixodes > Ixodes persulcatus. Next base: position 826,269 of record JABSTQ010011535.1, read on the forward strand.
GTTCTTTTGAACTCAAAATCCACTATTCGCACATGATTGCAAAAGAGCCATTTTCAAAGGGCTGACAAATATTTATTCAAATTTTTATAACTTTCATAACATGCATACATTGTAACCAAACCTAGATAGTTGCACTATACAGGTGCTAAGCATATCCTTGCTAGATTTAGCTGTGATAGGACAAAATTAAGCACAAAAATTCTTGTTCACAAACTGAAAAGATTTCCCAAAATCACGAAATGAGAAAACACATTTGAATGCCATGTGATAACACTCTTTTGCAGCAGGTAAACATTTTATTTGGGATTGTTTTACATGAAAAAAATTCAGATACCAAAGGATGCGACAAGTTGGAAATGGCTAGGCCCACATCTTAAAATAAATATGATGGTGGGCTATGCCACAATGTGGAGGACCGCACAGATGAAAATCGCTCAAATGTACGCCTTTCTGGGTCGCCAGGAGTTCTTCGAATGCATATTTGACTAACTTTGCAATTATATTAAGATCCAATTTTTTTCTTTTTTTTTTTTTGATGAAAGGCAGAGGGTCAAAGATAACAAAATGCCCTAAAGCCGAAAATCAGATGAAGTAAAAAATTACTGTTTGGCAACCCGCGTATTGCCTTAAAGGGAAGCTGAAGCGGTTTTGTATTTGAGGAAACACACTTAAATCGTCTTCATTTGACCTTCAACATCTCAAATATCTCAATTATTTTTTTAATTTGGTGCATGGAGGCTGCAGAAAAATATTTTCAAAGTACCGCTGAAGGCCCTTCTTCCCGGAGCGTGACGTCACAAAAGGAGTTTTCGGAATCTCCGCTCTCGCGCATCTTCAGCGCTTATCAAAGCTATGCACGCGCACTCTTGCTATTTTTAAAAGGGTCAGAAAATGACGTCAGGACTAGTGACAGTGCGGGGGAATATACGTGGCAAGCTTGCGATTAGACGCGTGGCCCTCAAAGGGGCACTGACACGCCAAAATCATATTTTTTTTTATTATCCGAAACGATTGAAAACGATGTCGGGACATTACCCTCAAAATTTGAAACTTTAAAATTCAGTATTTGTGAATTAAAAAAACAATTTCCAAATGCCGAATTTGAAGTTCCCGCGCGGTCCTCGCCAGTGCAGTGACTCAAATTTTGCGGTCTCCTGCGACTCGACTCTCCTTCGGACCTCCGCCGTTGCCACGGCGACCAGAAGCGAGGAGGAGGGCGCCGGCGGGAAACAACCGGTTTTTCCCGACTCGCCAACGAGTCGGGCCGGCAAGCCGGCAAGTTTCCGAAGCCGTCAAGCTTGCCGGCTTCGTCAAGCTTGCCGGCTTGCCGGCTTGCCGGCAAGCCGGCAAGTTTCCGAACGAGCCGGCAAGTTTTCCGAAGGAGGGTACAAATCTAGGAAGCAACATCACACCGAACTCTGATTTTTGGTATTTTAAAAAGAGGAGCCGTAGTGCGTTCGCAATTGCGTTAAGGGGAGATGCAGGTCGAAAAACGGCAATTTTTTTCGAAAAAAGTGATTTTGCTTTTTTTAGTGTTCTATTATCTTTGAACCTTCCTCTATTACGTGTAAAAAAATCAAGACCGGATATCATCGCGAAATTAGTCAGATATAAGTTTGAAGCCCGTCTCGCAATGGAAAACAGCGCAAATCTGAGCCATTTTCGAGCGCGTAATTCTTCGGATCGCGGCGTCGCCCGCCATCGCGTTTATTTTGGCGCGTAGGCCTAGCCGTCTTCTCTCCGAAACTGTCGTCGATAGTTTCGTATTCCGGTTGTAAATAATAAAAAAATAAATGTTTTTACCGCTGCAAACGTGCGTCGCCACTGGACTTTTAAATCACGTGATGCGATTGTGGCCCCGCCATTGGCCAAGAGCAACTTGCTGCGCGGCGAAGCTTGCTTGCGGTTCTAGCGTCGCACTGCTCCAGATACCAGAACCAACGGCTTGTTCGATCATTCTGCTTTCTTTGCGATGGGCGTCGACGGAAAACGCGACTTTCAAGCTTGGAAGTTTCGGACGACACACAAGTTCAAAGGAAGTCGAGAAAAGGGCAAGCAGAAAGCTTCAAAGAAGAAAAGTTCATCCGCGGCAGCTAACCCTAACCTCGGTCGGGGCGGCGCAGCGACGCTTTTGAGTCCGATCGCTCGAGTTTCATCGGCAGCGCTGGCGAGCTGGTTAGTGCATCGGAAAAGAAGATGTTTGAAAACGGAGAGAGAGAGCTGCAGATGAGCGTGCAAGTACTGCGATCGGCGAGATCGGCGCGATGGAAGCTCTCGTCAGTGGCGCGGCATGCTCGACTTGCGGAAAGTGCAAGCTCGCCGTCAAGGAATCGGCCGCTACGCGAAAGGGACTGGCATCTTTTCTGGAGCTGTGCTATGCAGCGGGGGAATTCTAGTTTGGTGGTCCAGGCTCTGACACTTGGAACTATATGACCACCAAGTTTCGTGTGGTTTGAGTGAGAATTTAGGTATGTCACATAAAACTAAACTTTCATTTGCGTTTTTCTCAAATTGGTATTTTTGTCTGTTTTCAGAGTTTGTGCACACAATTTTCACCATTTGTGGTCACTGTATCGCAACCAAATTTTGCACAGCTGTTCCTAGTGATGTATAGAGTGTGCAAATCTTGCTAGTTATGCGATTGGCACCACTGAATTTTTATAAACAAATATAAAACTAAAAGTGAAACATAAAAAGTGATGACTCAATAGTTCACAATTTTTATTTTCTCTCCAGGCGTAGATATTTTTTTTTCAGGTGGATTTGCACACTCATTGTTCACAAGGAAGCAACCAGGCAATTTTAGGATGCTCTCTTTTAAGTAAATTTGGGAGAAAAAGGGTGCACAAAAAAGGCATTTTATATGCCTTCATACGTGCACAGATATTTCACCAAGGCAGGTATCAGAAAACTGACTACATATATGACAAGAGGAGCTCAAGATGTACTAGCTGTGCAAATTTCAGCCTCCTAGCTTCAAAATTAGAAAAAAAATATTCTCGAGGAGCATCTCCCCTTAAAAAACATGTTTTACAATTGCCGTTATTTAATGTTATAGAAATGTCACCTACAAAGCTTCTAAATTTCCGGATTTTTGACGTCACGGATCAAAAGAAGCGAGGAGGTGAGCGGCGGGAAATACAAACGCCAAAACTAAAAAGGCGCGCGCGCGCGCGAGAAAATTTTTTTTCGCGATGTGGTTTTTTTTGTGTGTCTATGGCTACAAGTTGCATCGTTTTAGACAATAAAAAAAAATACGACCTTTGGGTTGTCAGTGCCCCTTCAAGCGACACGTGCTTGGCAGCCGAAAGATCCTTTTATGACGTCACGACTGGTCAGAGGTTTTTAATGCGAAAGCATTAACTGTCTCATGAAGCGAGCTGACGTCATCAGTTTGAAACGCAAAAACGGCTCTTAGTTTCCGGCGCGATCCCAATAGAAGCGATTCGCCTTCGGTTCCATTGGCTGGCTCGCGTTGACGGGGCTCCCCTTGGCCGCTGCGCCATGGCCTCCGAGATCCCGAAGCGCGTGCGTGCTAGTACGCAGCAGACGACAAAGGGAGCGGACGAGCGGCTTACATGCTTTCGCTTTCATAACTCATAAGAAATGCTTAGGTGTACTTTGAGTTTTTTCGTGTTTTCTCGCATTTACCTAGTTGCATCTTCGTGGAAAACAAACATGATTTTCAGATTCACGGGATAAACCTATGCTAGAATCAACCTCTATCTCATTTTTTTAAGAAAGTGTTTCAGCTTCCCTTTATCTCTTTCCTTACTGCAAGAAAAAAAGCAGTTATTAGGTGGTCTTAGGAAAAAAAAATTATTTAGCTGCAAATTTTGCTACTAGGTGTACCAAAGTATACTAAAATGTAGCTAAAGAAATTTTCATTTAGAGAAATGTAAATTTCAAACAAGATATTTATTTATAGCACGAGGAAAAAAAAATGTAATGTCAAACATTGTGTAGCCAAAGCAGAAGCTTTTATTTTAATTCAATGTGCCTCGCAAAGTAATAAGAGTAAAAAAATCCAAAAATATAAATTTTGTACATACTATTCTAGCCACAAATCCTGCAAGTTTGAAAAGGCTCCTTGCAAAACTTCTTGTTCTGCAGAAAAAAAAAAAAAGTTGACCCCCATGATGACTGTACCGCTCCTCGAAGCCCCAAACAAATCGCTTCATACTACTACTTAGTGTTACGCCGAGGTCAGACCAGGCCGCAGTATTGAAGATAACCCCACTCGCTAGACCAAGGTGCTCAGCTATGTTGCTCTAACCACTCGTTGTCTTCTTCCAGTCGTCTTCAAGCTTGCACCGTCGTCTTCCAAGCAGCCAGAAGACACGACAAAAAAGTGAGTATGTCGCCCGTACGGTGGTTGACAACCCTCTCTTGCCCGTCCTTCAATTGACTCCAACGACTGTGTTACATTAGGGAGCTACGTGGTTTCGACTTAAAACTTTTGATTGAGCTAGTTGGTTCATGATATCGAAGGTATTAGAAAGCGCAAAAAGACCGGGATGAAGAAAAGACACAAACTGCACTGACGGGTGATAACTTATAATAAACTTTATCAGTTGAAAACTTGTGTCCGTTCATACTGTTTGTCTTTTTTTTTTTTCTCCCTGTCTTCGTGCACTTTTCAGTAGCTTTGAAACGGTGTCAACGTTTTAGTTTTTACGGCGATAGCTGTTATGGGCTCTTCCCCCCCCCCCCCCCCACTGGAAACGACGTCCGTTGTTGTAGTTGGCATAGTAGGGCATAGGGCGTCTGTTATCGACGTTGCCAAATCCTTGAAAACGATTGCCCGCCGCCCACGGGAATCGAACCTAGGTCCGCCGCGTATGAAGCAGAGGCGTTACCACAGAGCTACCACCACAACTTAACGACCAGGCTTTATTTGTAGTACCCGGCACCCGACTGCATGCGCTCTTTGGGGAAAAAAAATAGTCAACGACAAAATGCCTTTGTAGCACTGACAATACCAACAGCTCGTGCCGGGAGACGTGCTTTCACTCCTTCCAAAACAAAGAAAGAAACAAAATGTTCGTAACAAAATTTGTACTACCCAATGGCCACTGCTCACAAAAAAAAAAAAAGTCCGATAACAAAATGTTGTTGTGGCACTGTCAATGCCGAGAGCTCCTGCCGGAAGAGGCGCTTTCATTTCACGCACTGCGGAACAAAAAAAAAAAAAAAAGAAACAAAAGCGTTCGGAACAAAATGGCCAGATGTCTCTATTGCTCTGAATGCTTTTGATAGAATGGAAACTTGGGCGAGTTGTTGATTCATGTTCTAAGGTTAACAGCGCAATATCAATCACACACACTGACACACGCTTCTCGCTGACAAGTGTGTTAGTAGTCCATACTTAACGCTGTCTCAAAAAGAGCTCGAATTTTTATCCCGATAATTGCGGTGAGGAGCGAAAAGCATGTTTAGATGTGTTTCCTGTATTCGTGCTATTGTGCTGGTCATGGAGATTGGGAGAGTCAACCCAATGACGAGAACAAAGAAGTAACAAGATACAAAGCGAGTTGTAAGTCAGCGCGTGTGTTTGTCTCCTTTGTGTGTCAGTGTGTGTGATTGATATTGCGCTGTTAACCTTAGAATATGAATGCTTTTGTTCACGTGGGTGCGTGAGCCCGACGCCGATGCCCAACGACTTTGCCGTGACTATACTGCGGATGGACTGCTCAATTTTTTTTAATCTTTTGCTATGGACAATATAAACTCGCCCTCTCGCGGACCACGTGGAGCGAAGACTCACACTGCAGAACCCAGAGATGTCAGGTTCGATCCCCAGCCCCGCCCGTTTCGACCTGGACAAGCATCCTACCGGCGTGCGGGCATGTGTCACTACAGCATGATGGACGTTAAAGGGGCCCTGACACGTCAAAATCGTTTTATTTTTTTTTATTATCTGACACGACTGAAAACCATGCCCGGGCATTACATTTAAAATTCAAAACACGGACACAAAAGTCAGTTGTTTTTATCGTTTGACGATTTCCTTTTCAAAGTCTGAGAGGTCATCAGGCACCTCAAAAATACAACTTCGTCCGATTCCCCGACTCACCGATCATCCTCTGCTACATGCGTCGAGCGCTGCCATGTTTTCAGAGCGAGGATAAAAAGCCAGGAGGCGACATCACTTCGGACTCCGATTTTCGGTATTTAAAAGAAGAGCCGTAATGTGTTCGCAATTGCGTTAGAAAACATGTTTTATGAATGCCGTTATTAAATGTTATAGAAACGTCGCTTACAAAGCTTCTAAATTTCATGATATTTGACGTCACAAATCAAAAGCGAGGAGTTGAGGAGCGGGAGAGAAGGGCGGCTAAAATTAAAAGGCGCGCATGTATGTAGGGAATTTTTTTTTCGCATCGCGGTATTTGTTTTGTGTCTATGACTACAACTTGCATCGTTTTAGACAACAACAAAAGCACGACTTTTGGGGTGTCGGTGCCCCTTTAAAGACCCCAGGCTGGCGGTGGGACAGCACTGGCTCAATTTCTCGTCTACGGCGTAGACACCAGACAGCCCTCGTGGGCCGACTAAATGTACATGCAACGCAAATTGTCGTTTGGTGTTCGCCGGAGATTGGTTTACATTCCCTTCGGGCCGCAGGGAGGGGCAGCCCAGATCGAAATCCGCTGGAGATGGCCGCCAAGGCCGACAAGCACAAGGCGGCGCCGAGTGAGTGCGAGGTGCGGCCAAAGAAACAGGCCAAGAAGTCGGCCCTGGACGAGATCATGCAGGAGCAGGAGATGAAACGGGAAAAGCTGAACCGCAAACCCTACTGGGTCACGGAGGTGAGGCGCCGCGTTTACCTCCGCTGCCACGCGTGCTTTCCTTGGCTGGCGTCTTTATTCGGACGAGTGTTTATTTGTTTGCGCTTGCGTAAGACTTGTCATCGAACAAAAGTTCTCTGTTATGAAAGATGAGCATTGTGCTGGCATACTATGTGCGTCTGTACGATCAGTCATGCGGAATGCTTGTTTGTCATACCACGTGAAAGGTCGTGCTCGACTCACCATACTGTTTGTATACGGCGGAGAGGAGCAATGCGTGTTTTGGGGCGGGTCGACCTCGCATTCTGTTCCGGTCAGAAATTATTTTGCGGGAATTGGTCGGGGGAAAACAAAATTGGGCCTGTGTACAAAACGAACACGAAAGATGGATTTTTGCGGTGTTCCCGCTTTCTTGCGTTCTTCTAACGAAACTTCATCAATGATGAATACTTTCCAAAGCATTCTCCGGGGCGGAGGCTACTGCATTCACCTCATCTTCGTCGCTAGCGTCACTGCACTGGACGGTGGATGTCTTCTCATCATCGAAAGGAGGGACATAATTGTCGTCGTCACGAAGACCACCTTCTTTGCTTTCGACAAAATCTTGCAATGAGTGCCCATAAAATGTGCCAAGCTTTGTCATGCCTGCAAAATTAAAGTGTGCTCAACCTCTCTCGAACAGTTTTGCTTTCTATGGGAGAATCTCGGACGACGACAAAAATAAAGTCTCAGGGTAAACAAAGTTTATTATTATTTACTGTATCGAAATGAAACTTTCACAGTTTATGGTGCTTAATCCTCTCTTCATAAATATGGCGTTACATTTGATTAAGCTTGTTTTTTTAGGTTCTCGATGCAATGTACATGCAGGAAAAACCATGCTCTTCTGCAGACGTGAGCCATGGCCGATATGGTCTGGCAACTTTGGGTCTCTTGCGAGGCATCTTCTTCTATGTTGTTCAGACGGTCTCCATCTTGTGGAACGCCAGGCTGGTGGTCGATTGAACGCATGTTCTGTGTGTAACTGCTGATGGCTCAGTCCAATAAACCCTTCAAAACGTAACATAATGGCGACAACGCGTAAAAAAGCCTAGTAAAATAAACTAATTTGCTCTTTTTAGGCCACTGAGTGCAATGAACAACAAAAATAATGTTCGCGACGCCTCTTTCAGTTCAAAATAATTAAAAATGGCAAGAACGCCATTTCAAGGGGCTAACAAACGTTGCTAAAACTTTCAGAAATATAAAAATATACATTCTAACCAAACCTAGATAGTTGCATTCTACATATTCTAAAGTATATGCATGCCAAATTAGATTGTGATAGGACAATATTTAGGACAACTTTTGTGCACAAACTGTGAAGATGCTTCAAAATTCACAAAAAAAAAAAACGCATTCGAATGCTCCCATAGATGTGTAGCTATACTCTTTCGCAGTGCATAAAATATTATTTTGTTAATAAATTTCGTGAGCAATCGAAGCTACAGAGACTGCAATGGAGAGGCGATGGCTAAGCCTATTGGTCAACGTAGATGTGATGGCAGGTGACATCACAACTTGAAGAACCACGCAGAGAAAAATGGCTGAGATTCACGCCGTTCTGGGTTGCCTAAAAGTCTTCAAATGCGTATTTGACTAATTTCGCAATCATGACTGGCACTAATTATTTTCATACATCAAATATAAAGATTTAAAAAATAATAAAACATCACGAAACCCAAAATCACTTTTTTTGCAAAATATTGTTGTTTTTCAAGCTGTATGGTGCCTCCAGTCCAGCAAGAAAAAGCAGACGGGCTTAAACGAGTTTGGAAGAGACGTTTCGGCCCGCGGCCAACTTATGACCGCAAAAGGTTAACATTTCTATGACTTTACGTTTTGATGTTTAACCTTGATGGACAGTTGATCTGAAGTGCTTGCAGGAAGCCAGCGAGACGCACTCAGCCGATTTTATTTGTGCAACAGTTTTGTGCCTTATTGCCATTTACTTATAGCATTGTTCATTGGGAGTGCCATGTATATGGTTTGAAGTATGAATGCACTTGCTGTATTTATTTGAATATAAGTGGTTGTTTTATTTTTCTAGAACTGTTCTTTAAATTTAAGATACTCACCCCCCAGTCGTAACCAGAGTTCTATGTTTTCAGATAAATCCAACAAACACTCAGTGGCAAAATTTCCTTAAAATCTGATTTATCCGAAAAACTTTGAATTTTGAGGCTACGACGGTAAAACAGAAAGCTAAAATGACGGTGTTTTATATCTCAATTTCATAAGAGTATAGGGTCTTGAGGAAAGGCCACTTCAGTTTCCTTTAAAATCTCATAAACTACTGAAGTTTGAAAAAATTGGGAACAAAGTAAAATTAAACTTTGAATTTCAAAGAATTGGGAATCTAACAGAAATAAAGTCCGATAAACCCCGAATTTTCAGAAAAAAATAAACTCGGAAGAACACCCTCCGAATCTCACAAGAAATTAACTCTGAAAACATGAAATCCTAGTCCTAACCAAAGACGGTTGACCAATGATGCACTTTTGCCAGCAGGTCACTGGCCCCTTTCATGATTCTGCTTGTCAAAGAAAGCATGCGTGATTGCAAGCTTTCTGAAGCTACCCTCCCATGCATACTGCATGCGCTTGCACACAAGGGGCACCAGTTGAAACTTGATACTTCCAACTGTCCACTATGAGCGGAATGTCCAAGCTCATCGACCTAACCAAAATACAACCCCTGCGTCGGCAACCTCTCTGATCACATTGGTGCACAGTGGCGAAAATTGATGCGAGAGTGCTGGTGCGAAGCTTGATATACGGGGGCTGCTCTAAGGTAGCAAAAAAGACAACATAGAATGAGTATTATACTATCCAAATTTAAATAGTATTTTGTAACAGTGGATTCGGGCCTGCTCGTTAAGATCTCTCCAACTTATGTAGTACCTGGTTTGAACGGCTTAGTCTGATTCGGTGCTGTTCTTTCTGGCTTGCAGGGCATTGTGGTCAAGGTGATGGCTAAAAAGCTGGGGGACAAGTACTACAAGAAGAAGGGGGTGGTCCAGGTAAGTTGAGGCGCCGCGTCGTCCACTGCTCCGCGCGCCTTCCCCAAACGTTCAAGGATCGAAGGAGTCGCCGTCGGCACCGATTCCTTCGATCGCATTACATTCCACTCGAGGCTAGCTCACACGTTTGTGTTTGCCCGTGACCTAGTGCGTCGTGACCGCTTACTGCGAGAGAATTCAGTGTTGGAGACAGAGTTGCCGCTCCGGAGTTGGAACGATTCCGGAATCGTCCCACGCTTCTGCGACCCCGGAATGAAATGGGAATGAAGCGGCAGCGGCTCCGGGGTGAATGGGGTGGGAATGGAATGGTCTCCGTTCTTATGCGAGCTATGTCGATCTTCAGCTGGGGCCTACGGCTTGCTGGTGCAACACTCCTGCGCGGTCAAAGTGTCTCTCAGACCATGCGCTTGCATTGCGATTGCACCGTAGCAATTGCGCTTTGTCAGCGGTTTTGTGTTTCGTGCCGCAGTGCATGGAAATTCGCTTCCGACAGCATACTAGCCGTTTTGCAGGTATTTGAAGCAAGCAGCAAAAAATAGCTTCTTCTTGCGCTACGCACAAACTAGACATCTTTAAGTCCTAATCAGACAGACACGCTGGTCATAGTGGAGGGCATACGCTTGGTGCGGCCGCCCCTCGGTTTAGTAGAATCGGCGTTTTGGGGACGAGTTCTGCATATTTCTTGCAGTTGGGTATGCATTTGATAATGTCAGCGTTTTGCTGCTTTTGGCGGCAACACGACGTCGCCTTCACGTCTAGGAATTACAGAAATGGAATGGAACGCTTTAGCCGTTCGAGGAGTGGTGTCGGGCCCATTGTCTCCTTAGCTAGGAGTGGAAAGGACTGGAATTATCGGAAACTCTTAATTCCCTGGAATGTAGTTGGATTGAAATGGGGGTGGTCATTCCGCAACACTGGAATTCACTGGCGCCATCTATGGAGTAGCCGTGGAACATTACCAATCCTCATACATTTCCGCATTTTGTTATGCATCGTCCTTTTACCGTGGGCATGGAATACTTCTCGCAGTGTTAATAAGTGATAATTTTTCATAGATAATGCATAGATTTTATCTCGCAAAGACTGCAAAGCCTTCTGCCTATGCTCGGCGTCGGCTATTTTGGGCTACGTCGTGGAGGCTAGCGTAGCTTTCACCATGGTCCAACGCCATCAGAGCTTCTTGTGCAAGCGCGTGTGAAGGAGATGCAAGACGAAGCCATGTGCTCGCAGCAGCACAGGGCTGCGGCACTGCAGATGCTGCACCAGCCTCAACAATGTAGCCCAGAAAAGTCAATGCCGCATATAGACCAAAGGTTTCTTTTATTTTTATTTTTTTATTTATTAATACTGTCAGCCTTTTTAAAACTAAAGAAGAAGTGGCTGATAAAAAAAAAATTTCACTTAAAACTTAGAACAAGGCACACTCCCTTCTTCTACCTCACACAACCATACAGTGTTCAAACGTCTGACAAAGCAATATCACTTCATACTAAAGATAGTCTCTTTTTACAATTCAGTGTAGAACACAGTAGACAAAAACGTCAAGAACGCTGCAAGTACAAAATTCTAGCACTCAAAAACCACGTCTGAGGTGTTTGCAAAGAAGGAAAAAGAATCCATATTCACAATTTCACTCGGAAGTTAACCGTATTTACTCGCATACCGAACGTACTTGCATAGTGAAGGCACCCCCCCAAAAACGGGCATCAATATTTGGACTTTTCTTTTTCCTTTGCGTAATGAACGCCTCTTCACTTTTCGGCTCCGCGAGTCTCGAACTGCGTCCAGCTTAGCTAGCCACCAAGCCCACCGAGCCAATTTTCTTTTGCTGCCAAGCAGCCAGGCCAAGTCAAATCAAGCCAAGCCGCTTTCGTAATGGCTGCAAGTGCATAGTTTCGGAAGTGATCAACCGTGGAATTGAGCGTCGCGCACACCTAACAAAGCTGGGGTCAAGGAATTGCCCAGCCCCGGACATGCTTCTCCCATAGGATGCATTGATGTCAACAAACACGCCGTCGTCTGTGGTCAGATTTCGGACAAAAATCCTGAAAGTGGTTAGGCCCAAGAACGGTCGTGTCGCTTTTCCTGCCGAGAACTTCGTAGGGCGCTTTTCCTTCGGCAAAAGGCACGCCGAAAGCGCCCTGAAAAAGGTTTGCAATTTATAGGCATGGTTACTTTGGCGCCCCCATGACCGGCCGTGGGTGCGCATCCGTCAGTGGAGACGTGCCACAGTACCCTGCCGTGTCATTTTGGCACCTAAAATTACATTTGCGCGAAGTGTGTTAATGCAAAAATTTTACGTCGCGTAATGAACGCACCCTCCAATTATGTGTACATTTTTCGGGAAGAAAAAGTGTATTCATTATGCAAGTAAATACATATGTAGTTTTCTGGAAAAGAAGTGTGTTAATTACGTGAGTAATAGAAATTACCGTGCATAATTTTTGCACCCCCCCCCCCCCCCCCAAAAAAAAAATAGCCTCAGTTTTCAGGAAAAAAAGTGTGTTAATTACGCGAGTAAATACAGTATCCCACAATTCAATTGCACGCACAAAGAAAAACTGTTTCAAAGCATTTATTTTGGCATTAATAGGTGCTACTATCTTCGAATTGTGCAAGCGCTGAGAGTGGAATGTTCTTGGTTTTATGTATTTTGAACCATCTATCTTGAAGAGGTTACCGTAATATCCCTGACATCGAGAGCGAATGGGGCGAAAATAAGGCGTGGGCTAACTTTCGGGGTGCAATCAGAAAAAGTTGGAAAAACACTATTTTTAGATCTTTTTCTTTTTTGTCAAACTTATTATTGCGGCGAGGGACAATGAAACAAAGATGACTGAACTTCCCAGTTAGCAATGTTCGCTTATATACCGCCAGAGCTAACTAGCCGAATTTGCTTCCAGGTCATCATTAATCCGAACACTACGATTACTAGGGGTGGGCTATCTTTGGGTGTTAGGAAGGAGCAAATCAAGCCAAAAATGGGGGTGGGGCATCTCTCTGGACGTTACAGTATTATAAATCTGGAAAAACAACTTCGCCTGCTGACACTCCCTTTTGTTTACCAGTGGTTGTAAATTTGCTCTTAATTTAAGTCCCATAACCAACACGGTTCGCATAAAATCTGAAAAGATTACACGTGCTGCCAGTGCCAAAAGTCCCAAACTGCGGACGCGTTTTCGTAGATCGGCCTAATAATGGTTTTGTATGTGAAAGCCACAGATGCAACTAGGGCAAAGACTGAGCTGGTTGACCATTGTTGGACAGCGGGTCACAGTTTTGTAGCGTGAGCTACACTGGCCGAGGTTGAGCAGTTTCACGTGGCTCGCATAATGAGCTGTGCTCCGTGCTGCGCATGCGCGTGGAGCAGTGACGTCACACGGCACACAACTGGCGCGCCGGAGCCGCCGCCGTCGTGCGCTCCACCGCTGCCGCGCTTGCCTCGCCGGTCTGCGCATTCCAGAGGAGTGACGTCATAGCCACTGCAGACGCACAGGCGCCGCCATGTGCCCAGCTGTGCGCCTCTGTTGCGCAGTAGCCAAGTCTGACGCTGCACCGGAGCCACTTGATAGCGCCTCTCATTTTGTGCGCATAAGCTCACGCTACGTATATCCTGGCATAGCCTAGCTAAGCCACCGCAATTTTTTTTATTTCGAGAATGCGTCGACCTTGGCACACGAACAAAGCTGGGGTCCGCGAAGGTCCCTAGAATCATGGCGCATCCGGAGTGATTCATCGGCTTGTAGCTCCAACCTCAGCCCCCTTCCCGAAGTGTATGCAGACCTCCTTAAATAGGAATTGTGGTTGGCGTTTCTCTCATTGCTACCTCTGGGATTCACTGATGATGTTTCCCGTACGGGAGACGAAACGTTCAAATAGATTGTTATTTTGTGTTATGTCAAGTCAGTGTAGTTTGTTTTTGTTATGATGAGTCCCGGCTTCTGGAACATTTTTTCGATTATGATGTTGTCAAAAAGAGGATGGACGCAGGGTTCCCTGTTTCCAGGATTTATTTTTCTTTGAATTCGTGTGCATTTTTACGGGGGGTTTGCTCTTTTCAACAGGTTCTGCGTTTTCCGGTGTCAATTTTCCGACGTCGAACAAGATATTGGTGTTTATCGGGCCTTGCGTTGACACGGGCATGGAATTGCCCGATTTCCAGAAAACATTCTCGTGCCCATAATACTTGGAAAACGTCTCGGTATTAATAAAAGAGGGATACGGGGTTTGGTTTCCGAAGAAGGAAGTAGCCTCGCGAACAGTCCAGTGTGGCTGCGTTCGAGGTAAACACAAAATAAAATTGGAGTTGGAAGATTTTTTTCCGGCGAAGCTGGCGTTTTTCTTAGTGAAGCAAAGCTCCAATTGGCGTTTTTCGGTTTTCCCTGATAGCGATCAAATGGGCCCGGGAGGGAATTATTGGTTCTTATCGGTATTTACCGAAAATGTGGAACCCTAGTAATGGATCCAGAGCTGTCCAATAGACGGCGATAGTGTGGCAGTGTGCGCTTTCACTGTAAGCGGCTAGAAGTGCCCTTGACGCACTCGATCAAACACAAATGCGGGACCCAGCCTCTGCTCGCAAACGACGGGCAACGAGGAAGACGGTCACCGGACGTTTTGCGTTTGCAGGACGTTCAGGAGCGCTACGTCGGAGTGGTACGAATGCTGGACTCCGGAGACGTCCTGAAGGTGGACCAGACACACCTGGAGACGGTCATCCCCAACCTGGGTCGCCGGGTGAAGGTGGTGAACGGTGCCTACCGGGGTGAGGAGGCCCTGCTCCTGGAGGTGGACCAGCGGGGGTTCTGCGCCAAGCTCAAGGTGGACGCGGGACCCATCAGCGGACGCGTGCTCGAACGCGTCGCCTACGAAGACTTCTCGAAGCTCCACGTGCCCTCGTGACAGGAACCACCTCTGTCCGGTGTTTCCCTAGGCGCTCGGAATAGGGAAAGAGACAGTTGATGCTGTCGGTGGATGTTTCGGTTCACTGACGTTGGTTCATTTGGTTTGAAAGCTTGGACTCTGCTATTCAAGCAAATGGACCTATAGGGAGTGTTCACCGACGAGCTTTCACAAAGCTTTCGCAACGTGCATTCTGCACCATCGAGATTGCCGATCTTGAGCTTGTTATGAGCGCGTCATAACAAGCGTGAGCTTGTTATGAGCACGTTTAATGAACACTGCACTCAGATATGGCATCCAGTGAATACCCCCTATAGACGGTTCATCACATTGCCTGGAAATCGGCCATAATATGTAAATATATATCATTGCGATAATGCATCCAAAATGTGTCTTTCAGCTTTTTTATTTATTTTTTGTGACATTAAAGGGTCACTGACACATCAAAATCATATTTTTTTTTATTATCCGAAACGATTGAAAACGATGCCGGGACATTACCCTCAAAATTCGAAACTTGAAAATTTAGTATTTGTGAATTAAAAAAACAATTTCCAAATGCCGAATTTGAAGTTCCCGCGCGATCCGCGCCAGTGCGGTGAGTCAAATTTTGCGGTCTCCTGCGACTCGACTTTTTTTCAGACCTCCGCTCCACGCTATGAAGCAAAGCGCCGTTCCCACGGCGACCCCAAGCGAGGAGGAGGTGATATCACGCCGGCGCGGGAAAAAAACCGGTTTCTTCCCCTACTCGCCGTGTTGTTCGCCGACGAGCGCCGCCAAGTTTTCCGAGGGAGGGTACAAATCTAGGAAGCAACATCACACCGAACTCTGATTTCTGGTATTTCAAAAAGACGGGCCGTAGTGCGTTCGCAATTGCGTTAAAAAACATGTTTTACAATTGCCGTTATTAAATGTTATAGAAGTGTCACCTACAAAGCTTCTAAATTTCCTGATTTTTGACGTCACCGATCAAAAGAAGCGAGGAGGTGAGCGCGGGAAATTTAAACGCCAAAAACAAAAAGGTGCGCGCGCGCGCGGGAAAATTTTTTTTCGCGATGCAATGTTTTTTGCGTGTCTACGACTACAACTTGCATCGTTTTAGACAATAAAAAAAATACGACCTTTGGGTTGTCAGTGCCCCTTTAAGGGCAGATGTACAAACACGACATTCTGCAAGGCTGCCCTCTCCCTTTTGAAAGGACAAGAATCAAACAGTAAGGGATGGAGGGTAAAAGAATAGAGTATTGAAAAGGAGAAAATAAACTAAACGTTAAAAAGCCCCTGTAAAGAAAAAAAAAAATTTAAGCAGTCTGGTTGGGACACGTGCGTTAAAAACTAAATGTTACGCGAAAAAAAACATTTTTAGACCAATATTGATGGCGAGGGGTTTATTTGAAATTCTGCTGCACGAAGTCCGTGACGTCGCTGGCCATTCCGGAACGGCCATCTCGGTCGTGAAGGCGAAGCCGATCCGACTCTCCTCCACGCGCCCGAAATTCCTAAGAGAGAAAGCAAGTAGAAAGGAAGTGACTGCCGACTAAATCGTGTCTCGCACCGTAAATATCGCTCTGAAAAATTTTTTTTTTCGCGTAAAATTATTTTTTTGATTTGTGTATCCCAACCAGACTGTTAAAAAAAAAAAACATTTGTTTTCTTTTCAGGGGCCTTTTTAGGTGTGTGTTCCCCTTCAGCTGTGCACACATCTCATTTTTCGGGTACACATATTTCTATACATCCAGTAGAAAGAATCAAGCAAAATAATGACTAAACAGATGTAGTACTTGAACCAATGCTCTTGCTACGAATGTATACGCATTTCTACTTGCACTTAGTTTATGTGAACTCGCATCTCCTACGTGGTCTGAATGAGCAAGATGATTAATCTTGCGAGTTGTGTCTGCCTGGAAGTGACAAAAGGTTTGGCATTCATGTATTCATTGCGCCTTCCATCCGAGAAGATTTTAGCGATAGAAGTCAAGGACATCGGCATGGCTGCTACTACTACTATCGGAACATCGAGACAAAATAGCCTGCTTACTATAGAATATTCGATACATCAGGTTTAGTCTACTCAGTGGTGTCACTGGGGGGGAGGGGTGCAGCTGTGCAGTGAAAGGGGGGAGGGGGCCGCTGACCCTAGTGACGCCACTGGGTCTACTACCGCATTATGGCCTCATTGGCCTCTGGTGGTTCACCCCTCATGCCACATAACAATGTCTAATGCACTTTAAAGCGAAAGAGTAACCCTGAAAAAAAAAGTTCACAGAAAGTTGTTAAAGAATATTTAGTTCAAAGTGCATAATACAGTCGAACCCAGATATATTGAATTCAAAGGGGATAAAAAAAAATAGCTCGATATAGGGATGCCGCGAACCACCCTAGGTTCGAATCCGAAAGGTTTCGATATTTTGGAACCGAACTGGGGTTCGAATTCGAAAGATATCGATATTTTCGACCGTACGGAGGTTCGAATTCGAACAATTCTCAACTTTCAAAATCCGTGGAGTCTCGAATTCGAAAATTTCGAAGCTTTCACGGTTTCTAAAAGTTTGGGTTCAATTATTTCGAATATTTTTTTTACTTGAGGTTCGAGAAATTTGAAGATGTCGAATTTTCACAACTTGAAATTCGAATGTTCGAATTTATTTTGATATGAAATTCGAAAAATTGGAACGTTTCGAATTCTTATAAACATAAAGTTTGATAAATTCGAAGATTTTGAATTTCTTTCTACATAAAGTTCGAAAAGTTTGAAGGTTTCGATTCTCTTTTAGGGCTAAATTTGAAAAAGAAAACTTGGAAGGTTTCGAATTTCTTTCAAGTCCAAGTGCGCAAAGTTCGAAGTCCTGTTTTCATGGTCTGCCACAGTTTCAAATAATGTTTTCACGAAATCAGGTTTAGAAAAGATTGGTTGTGATATTTAGACTGCGCGAAGTTGGTCAGGCAATTAAATGAGACGACGAGTGTCTGTGGGTGTGCTGGAATATTTGCCAGTGCAGAGTGACGTGTGACCATAGATCAGTAATTGTGACCGCCAGCCCCGGGCCCGGGGGGGGGGGGGGGGGGGGGGTCATTAACGTGCATCACGAAGTAGTGAACACACGAATGCACTGTTTAACGATAATCTTCCAGTTCAAAACAGCTAGGGGCAGGAAGGTGGTTAAGGCCCAGAAAAACCTTGTAGCGATCTGGCAAACTGCCTCCCTACCCCCTTGCACGCAGGTAGTAGTCCGATCGTACGCCGCCCGAGTGACGCTGGCATATAGTAAGTTTAGCTTGTACATGATGCAAAATCCTGAGACTGGGAGTGAAATTTGAAAGAAAAAGTGTAAAAAGACAGAAAAAAGGACACAGGACAACGCCTTAAACTCAGCTGTGAGAATGAAATTTGAAAAAAAAAAGTGTAAGAAGACAGAAGAAAGGGGACAGGACAACGTCTCAAACTCGGCTCAGGACAACGTCTCAAACTCAACTCTGCTGAGTTTGAGACGTTGTCCTGTCCCCTTTTTTCTTTCTTCTTACACTATTTCTTTCGAATTTCATTCCCAGTCTCAGGATTTTGCATCATGATCAACATACACTAGCTCGCCTACACCTTGACAATTTATTTTTTGGGGCAGAAGAAACGCCGAGCAAAAAGCACAGAAGCCGACACAACTTGAGGTCGAGGAGCGTTCTACCATACCAGTGGCGTCGGAAGAGGAAAAACGGGGGGGGGACACCTGTCTCTCTTCCCCCCCCCCCCCCCCCCCCCCAGATATTTCGGACTGTTAAAGAAAACAATACGGCGAAAGAGGGCATGGTCGAGCTTATTTTAATCTCAAAATATGTATGCATATGTATAGCTACTGTCGCTCTTCACTGCATAAAAGTACAGTGTACTAGAATACTTGGGTAGTGTTGGGACCGGAGCGGCTCGGCAACGGGAGCTCGTGAGGGCGCGTGTATTCGACCTAAATAACTGTGCCATTGGTAAAAAATAATAAATAAATAAACATAACAATAAATGCAAAATAAAAAGCTGGAGAAAAAAAAAAAAAAAACTATCAAGAATCCGCCGGAAGTGTTGTATTTTTGCATATTCAGAGGCTCAGAACTACGAAACAAGTTTCTCCTACCAAAATGTGTACAGGCTAAAAGAAACGCGTCCCAGGAACGTGAAATAAAAAAAAAAAATGATTTTTTTTTTATGACGCGCTGAGCTTGAACAATTTTAGAAATCTTCCCCCATGAGTTCATTTATTCCTCAACGTGAAAAAAACAATGAATAAATTATTTTGTATTCTGCAGATGGTAATGATATGTACTGATTGTGGTGTTAATTTAAATACGATACCTCAAACAATTTAGACGAACACAAATTACCAAGTTTAGGGCATAATTGCCCGCAGAAACATGTTTGGATATTTCTTCGAAACTCGTCTTCAACAACAATAATCATATCTTCAGACGGCACTTACCTAGGCTATACATAGATCATTCTTAAAAAAGTTTAACATCTCTAACATAAATAGCTTCAGCTATAGCGCGCTTCAAATATGGCACAAACGACAATTGTCAAAACCGCGTCGTCCTTCCAGCATGCCAGATGATTGAAATAAACGGCATTGTCTTTCGCAAGGAATTCCACACCGCATATGAAAATGCGAAAAAAAAAAATTACGAATGCACCTCACTGCTTGAATCCAAATGAAACCGCCCGCCGGTCTTTCGAAGTTCGACGAACTTCGAACTTTTACCCTAAAAGTTCGAATTTTGTCGAACTTTTGACTTTTCAGGAATCGAAATTTCGACAATTTTCAAATTCTTAGATTAATAAGTTCGAAAATTATCGAATTTCTTAGCGTAGGAAGTTCGAAAGTTCGAAAAGCTTCGAACTTTTTAGTGCAAGAAGTTCGAAAATCATCGAATGTTTTAGTCAATCAAGATCGAAAGTTCGACAAGCATCGAATTTTGCAGCATAATAAGTTCGAAATTTCGAAAAGCGTCAAACTTCTTAGCTTAACAAGTTCGAAAATTCGACTTCCGTCAAATTTCTCGATAGGAAAAGTTCGAGAATTTGAAATCTTTGGAACCGCTTGATTCGGTCATCGAACCTTTGGTTCGAAAAAAAGTTTGCGGCATCCCTAGTTCGACATATCAATAATTTGATGTACAAAAATATGCTTATACACGATCCTGGGGAAACGAGCACTCTGAAGGTGGATGACCAGCGAAGCTGTTTACAGTGATGTGATTGCTGCGCCAATTGCGCCAAACTGCGCCAAGGGGCTAACCCTGTTGCATCCTGCAACATTTTGCCAAAATATGGGTAATCTGCGCCAAGCCTGCGCCAAAACACCAATTTCGGTCGCCTTTCAATATCGAAACTAAACTGAGTACCGTAATTGAGTTTGCCTGTATTATGTGGCGCAAGCGGCCGCCCGACACAAAGTACCCTCTTCTTCCAAAACCGACGCGCCTCATCGCGGCGAAATACCACGCAGTGCACTCTGGGAACTAGTTGGCCACTCAGTTTCGGTTTCGATTGAGCAGCTTCATTTCATGCGATCACGCCGTGACCGAATGAGCCGCTTGCGTTTTCGATTATCTGTCTTTTCACGAATGTACAATACACTCATTCTCGAGCGATGCAAAACGAAGACTGGGGCACTTTCCTTGGTTCCCGAAACACCGGATATTGTGCGTGCGTGTGCAAACGTAGTAAGACGTGGACCTCACCCCACGAGTGCATCTTTAAGCTCAATTTAAAAAATCCCGCCTAGTACCAGTGAACTACAACTGAAATTTGGTCACCTTGAGCCTTACACGTATTTTGTTTCCAAATGTTCGCTTCTTGTTACTTCATTGGGCGAAAAGCAAGCCGCATCCTCACACGAGTATCAAAGTTGAGCCCAGCGTTGACGCATGAACGTTCAAGGAAACACAATAAATTCGACCTCACTACTGCACAAAACATTCTATGATGTCTTCCTCGTGTCATCATATATCGCCCACTCAAATTTTACGCCGATAGGAGATTAGGTTTTCGCAAACGCTGAGGTCGGTTAGCTACGACAAAGGCTCTAACAAGCGTCCCCTACTCCTCGCTAAGCCTTTTGGACGAGCTTTTACTGACGCCCAAGATCTGTGTCTGAACGGTGTGTCTGAAATTATCTCGGCATACTCAGTTAGGAAGAAAGCTGTGGTATCTGGAGTAACAGGCCGATGGGGTTCTTCGCTGGAACATCTTTATTGCAGGACTACCGGAGTACGACACATAGCCACGGGTGTGCGAGAGCGGCAGAACAGCAGCGGGTGGTGCAACCGGTACGCTGGCTCAGATAGATATGGCGCCCAGGAACAGTGGCGCGAGACGCACGAGCGCGCGCTAGGTGTTGCCCGCTTATTGTGTCACCCATACAACACTCCCCCACACTTAGTTCAGCACAGTAATACCATTCGACGGCGTTCCAGTACAATACTCACAAAGTAACACGATATGACAATTTAACAAAACACGAGAATAATTGAAGTTCTGGAAAGTACAAAATACAAACACACGAAATACAAAATAATTACAGTTCTGAAAAACACAAAGTCCTCATCTTTTTCTCTTCTTTCTTAAGGCGAAAACCTATCAGGCGCACGCCGTTGCCGTTCGGGATACCGGCGCTGAGTGTCTTGCGGCTGGGCTGGGGAACGACCGGAGACTGGAGTTGATCCCATGTCTTGTCCCTCTACCACCGGTGACCGAACTGGAGGCAGCTCGTTCACGAGTCCCCCTTGCCCTGGGGTTGGCGATGATGGCAGGACACTCGGTATCAGCAAACCACCTTCCTCCGCCTCTGGGGTAGAGCTCTCGCGCAACCGCAGGTGGTCTTGGTGTCGCCGCCACACGAAGGTCCCCCGCGGTGTGGTCACGCGAAGCCTGTAGGAGACCGGTCCCGATCTAGCCATGACGACTCCGTGCAACCACCTCTCACCCGGCCGGAAGTTCTTGACGTACACCTTATCACCAGGCACGAAGTGTCGGTGCTTGCCACCGTGCTTCACCTGTAGCACGTCCTGCTTACGGTGAACAGTTTCTTCTGCAGAGGGTCGCAGTCTGTCCAGACGGGTAGTGAGCCGCCGCCCAAGCAGCAACTCCGCAGGACTCTGAAGGGTTGTGGCGTGCGGTGTGTTCCTGTAAGCTAACAAGAAACTTGCTAGTCGACGGGACAGAGGCCGGCCCGGCATCTCTTTTCGTAAGGCCTCCTTCAGGGTGCGAATGAAACGCTCAGCCAGCCCATTACTTGACGGATGGTAGGGGGCGGTCCTGACGTGCCTCACACCGTTCTCTCGCAGGAAAATCTGAAATTCTTGAGAACAAAATTGGGGGCCATTGTCACTGACAACAACATCTGGCAGACCGAAACGACTAAACAGCTCCCTCAGCTTTTCAATAGTTGCTTCGGCCGATGTGCTGTTCATCACAAAAACCTCGGGCCACTTGGAGTGGGAGTCGACGCTCACCAGAAAATGACTGCCCTGGAAAGGTCCCGCAAAATCCAAATGCAGCCTTTGCCACGGACGAGTTGGCCAGGACCAGGGATGCAGCGGGGCTGGACCTGGAAGACTCTGCTGCTGTTGGCAGGTGTCACACGACCTGACGCGATATTCAATATCCGCATCGACCTCCGGCCACCATACATAGCTGCGTGCCAGTTCTTTCATCCTTACAATTCCAGGATGCCCTTCGTGCAGCTCTTCCAGTACGCGTTCGCGCAGTCCCTGCGGGATCACAACCCTCATTCCCCACAACAGGCAATTCTGGTGCCACGTCAGCTCGTTTCTTCTTGCAAAGTAACGCTTTAGACAATCTTCTACTTTTGCGGGCCACGCACCGGCGAGGAACCTTGCCACTTGACAGAGCTCTTTATCTTTCGCTGTAAATTGTGCGATCTCTTGGCTGCTTACCGGAAAAGACTGCAGGCGAAGACTGAGGAACGTCGCGACGTCATCCTCGCAGTCTTTATCCTGGAACCCAGGAACTGGAAGTCGTGACAAACAGTCCGCCTCCACGTTGAGTCGACCCGGTCGGTAAACCAATCGGTACTGATAGGCGGAAAGGGTAATGGCCCATCTCTGCAGACGTGCGGCAGCAATGCTCGGAATTCCCGTCTTTGGACCAAGAATGGTTTGCAACGGCTCGTGATCAGTGATCAACACAAAGGATCGTCCAAACAAGTAGACGTGAAATTTCTTCACGCCAAACACAATAGCCAGTGCCTCCTTTTCTAGTTGGCTGTAGTTCTTTTCACTCGATGTCAAGGTTCTGGACGCAAACGCGATAGGCCGTGTGTCGCCGTTGGAGTACACCCTGGACAGGACGGCTCCGAGACCGTATGCCGAGGCATCACATGACACCTGAAGGTCTGCCTTGGGGTCGTAGTGTGCCAGGACAGGTGCGTCAACCAGAAGCCTCTTCACCGTGTCAAAAACGTCTTGACAGCGCTTGCTCCAGGTCCAGACGACATCTTTTTTTAGTAGCTCGTTCAGCGGCGCTATTGTGGTGGAGAGGTCAGGGAGGAACTTTCCGTAGAATGTCACCATTCCCAGAAACGACCGTAACTGTTTTGAGTCTTGCGGTTGAGGTGCATCGAGAATCGCTTGCACATTTTCTGCCAACACAGCTACCCCTTGCTCGCTGACTTGGTGCCCCAGGAACTTCAGACTTGCCTTCAAGAACTCGCACTTTTCTTTCTTGACTCGGACGCCCTTGTCACTCAGTCTCTTTAGGACTTGTTCCAAATTCTTGAGGTGATCCCCGGCGGTCTTCCCTGTTACCAAAATATCGTCGAGATAGCAGGTCACTCCTTGAATTCCCGCAAGCAAGTTGTCCATTATCTTTTGAAACAGTGCTGGAGCTGAAGCGATGCCGAACGCCAAACGCTTGACGCGGAAGAGACCCTTGTGTGTGTTGATTGTCAGATAGGGCTGCGACTCAGGGTGGACCGGAACTTGCTGGTATGCACGACTCAAGTCTATTTTCGAGAAAAGAGTCGCCCCAGCTACCGTTGCTAGAATATCTTCCAACCTTGGCAACGGGTACTGCTCCACGTCCAGGCAAGGGTTTACCGTTGTTTTGTAGTCCCCGCAAAGGCGTACACACCCATCCTTCTTCAAGACCGGGACAACTGGTGTAGCGTAGTCACTATGGGCCACCGCTTCAATGACACCTGTCGCCTCCAGTCTCTTTAGCTCTTCTTCTACAGCTGGCTTCAGTGCGAACGGCATACTTCGAGCTTTCAGAAACTTTGGACTCGCACCTTCCCTTAAGCTTAGCCGAGCCTCTTCCCCTTGCATGCATCCGAGCTCGTCCTTGAACACATCCTGGTAGCGTATTAGGATGTCTTGGAGAGACGCTTTTACATCAACGCTGACCGCGTTTAGCGATCCCAAGTCAAACTTGAGCTTGTAGACCCAGTCCCTGCCAATCAAAGGTGGCCCGTCTTCTCCCAGTACGTGAAGGGGAAGTTTTCCTTTGAAGTCTCGATACTCTACGTCCACCGTCGCCACTCCTTTTGGCTTGACACGCTCGCCGGTGTACGTGCGCAGTATTAGTGACGCCGGAGACAGCTCCGCGCGAGGAAACAACGACTGGAATTGGCGTTTCGAAATGATAGACACGGCAGCACCCGTGTCTAGTTCCATCTGAAGAGGAGCGTTCCCGACCTTGAGCGTGTAGTAGAACGGCGCATTCATGTTTCTGTCTTGAAGCCCGTATATCGCTTCACTCTTTTCTTCCTCAGCTGAGAAGTTTCTGAACTGGTTTGCTCTGCCTGGTGTATTGGCCAGTGATGCTTTACAGAAACGCTGGAAGTGACCCTCACGGTTGCAGCGATAACAAATAGCGTTACGGTGCGGGCATGACGAGGCAGTGTGCTTAGGGGAGCCACAACGGAAACATTTGTCCTGAGCCCCCATTACCGCTTTCGGTTTCACCGCCGTCAGTTTCTGCAGTTCGAGTTGGTCGTTGTCCGCCTTATTATGACACGCCTGCACATTCATGGTGGCTCTTTCAATAGTTAACGCTTTTTCCACAGCTTTCTTGAATGTCAGGCTCTCATCTTCGGCAAACAAAACTCTCTGAATTTCAACACGACTCAGTCCGCTGACGAACCTGTCTCTAAGAGTTTCTTCCAGGTTACTTCCAAAATTGCACGTCTGTGCCATTCTTTTGAGCTCGGCGACATATTTTCCGACCGATTCCCCTTCCTGTTGTTCCCTCTTATGGAACGTTGCCCTTTCTGCGATGACCGACGGCCGCGGCGACAAGTGGTTTCGCAAAACGGCAAGCAAATCTTCAAAACTCTTTAGTGCCGGGTCCTCAGGCGCTACTAGAGTCTTGAGCAACTTATACGTGTCAGGTCCTATGAGGCTTATGACCACGTCAACTCGGTTTGCGTCCGCTACCCCGTTCGCTCTTAAAAAGGCTCGCAACCTTTCCTCGTATGATAACCAATCACACTTCGTGTCATCAAAAGGTTCGACTTGCCCGAATAAGGCCATCCTGACTGTCTTCTGTTCCTCTGGTCCTTGATTCAAGATGCCAGATACTGGAACGTCAGTTGAAGGCCCCTCAGTTGCTGAGTCGTCCGACGGTCTCTGCATCCCGTTGTAGCAGCGAAATCCGTGTCTTCGTCGCCACTGTGTGGTATCTGGAGTAACAGGCCGATGGGGTTCTTCGCTGGAACATCTTTATTGCAGGACTACCGGAGTACGACACATAGCCACGGGTGTGCGAGAGCGGCAGAACAGCAGCGGGTGGTGCAACCGGTACGCTGGCTCAGATAGATATGGCGCCCAGGAACAGTGGCGCGAGACGCACGAGCGCGCGCTAGGTGTTGCCCGCTTATTGTGTCACCCATACAACACTAAACACTTTATCAAAGTTTTAATAATATTGGATGCGTGTGCAAATTTTAAGAAGGCAATTTCCAAGGCAATGGTGTTTGAAGCAGACGATTCTTGCTCGCAGCGGAGATGGGCTTTTTGGGTTGGCTGGAGCGGGTCACGTGAACGCTGTGACGTCGCCGCGTCGTCTGCTGCATAATGCCGCTCATGCAATTTAAAAAAAAAAATTACGTCCTTATTTGGCACACAACTCAGCGCAAATTATTCTAAAATGTTCCTTTATTATGTCAAAAACTATTGTCGTTCCGTACATCTCCACAATATTAAAGAAACAACGATTTTCTCACGTTCCCCATGCATTTCTGACCGGCGTTGGAACCTCCGGGCGTTCGCCGCTAGTCGCCAAGAGATGGCGTTCAGGATTGCGCTACTCCAGAGCCGTTTATACTGAGAGAGTTTGGCCTTCTTAAGGAGATTTTGACAGCCTGACAACCACAGCAGCGTAGTCTGACAACCGGGGGATGACTACTTCCGTCCGCCATATTGTGGCTCTGACTCATAGGAACTCTACGCGATTTCTCAGGAATGAACAAGACAAAGAAGTAACGCCATATTGTGTTATCGCGAAATCCGCTTGTTCTAGCGGCCAACAAGCTCCGCCCATTGGCCAAACTCTCTCAGTATAAACGGCTCTGCGCTACTCTGCTCCGAAGGAGCTATATAGTGCTCTAGTTACGACGAAACTCATTTGACGCAACGTGAATGTTCCCGTTTTAGTCAACTTACAATAGAACTTTTAAACGTAAAAAATTTGTTTTAACATTTATCTAATTCTTTGTAATAAAGTATGTTGGTTGTGTACTAAACTGAAGCTTGGCCTGACTCAGCTTCGTTGTGTACTAAACTGAAGCTTGGCCTGGCCCTGGCTCACTCAGCTTCGTTTTATTTTAACATGGCGGCGATAATCGTTCTCTGTGCCGTGCTCGACCTATTTTCTGTGCATTGGTTGTCCTGTTATCCACCTCCTGCGATCCGCATCAGCCACAAGCACGCCGTCTAAGTATTGTGTGCCCGCCAGAAAGAATATCCAGCCTTCTCGGAAGCAAGGTCCACACTAGGGATGTTTGAACCGTGGCTCGGACGTCGTCGGCACCCACGAACCGCGTCCGGGAGCCGCACGGTGTTTGCTTGGTTTCTTTACGTTTCCGGCGACGAATCCGCCAGCCCTGGCCCCATCCCTACAGGACCTAGCTGGTGAAAAACAATCTACGGCAGCGCAGCGTTTTTGGAATGCGATTGCTACGATTAGTGACTGAAAAACCTGTGTTCGACAAGAATGCGTCTTAGTTCTCGTATGATACTAACTTTCAAATCGCCTCTATAGAATTGTGCCGTAGCGCTGTGGTAACGCCTCTGAATTCCAAGCCGCGGTCTAGGGTTGGGTCTAGTGGGCCAAAGGTTGTGTGTGTTTTTTTTTCTTTTTAATATTTTGTTTTTTCGATGCATTCGGCGATATTTGCATTTCTTTTTTAATATTAACTCTAAAATAAAAAAAAAAACGACTATTTTTGACGAAACTTAGCTCAACTAAATAGTAGGGGAGTCTCTTTCTGGGGGTTCAGCGGGGCTCGGGTTGCAGGCTGGTTTATGCAAAGTGTTTCTCAGGTTTCAGGTTTGTTTTTCATACTGTAATCATACTGTTTTTTTGTTTTGTTTTTTCGGTAGGGCTCTTTTTAAAGATCTGTGAATATTACATTTTTCGTACTGAAGCAAATTAGGAAGAAGCAAATAAAAAATATCTACATAAAAGTGCAGCACGCAATAAAAATGTTTGCAATTGTAGTTTCTGTATAAAACAAAAGTTAAAGGGAAAGCATATATATATATATATATATATATATATATATATATATATATAGATTATATAGAGGTCACAGTTGTTCGCGGAGGCATGTTTGGGGATTTTTACAAAATTGGGATCGTCGAATAATAGATAGTAGTTGAAATGTCGTTTTTCGGACTTGCATATATATATATAACAAAAAAAAAATATAGAAGCTCTCTTTTGAATACTTTGAGATTGAGAGTGGTTCAAAAACGCCACACTCGACAATCGTCAAAACCCACCATCGGCATTTTCTCTTTTTTAGCATATTTAGAGGCTTAAAACTCAAAACCAGTGCAAATACCTCTAACGGAATGTATTCTGGGTAAAAGAAGGGTGCGAAGAGAACGCGACGCAAGAAAAAGAAAAAAAATTTTTTTTTTTTATACAGTGTGCTGAAATTGAACGAAAAGTGAAAACCTTCTCTGTTTCATAATTTATTTCTCAGTAGTCATACATGATAAAGGCACGAACTTTATTTAATTTGGAAGGCAATGAAAGGTTCTACACGTGGTATTATTTTAAAAGCGATACTAACCATAGTCGGCTCAAAACAAAATCCGCAATTTAGGTCACAGTTGTTCGCGGAGGCATGTTTGGGGATTTTTACAAAGATTGGACCGACAAATAATAAATAGTAGTTATAATGTCGTTTTACCTAATTTTATATATATCACACTAAAAAAATATAGACGCTCTCTTTTGAATACTTTGAGATAGAGAGTGATTCAAAAACGCCTCACACGACAACCGTCAAAACTTTGTCGTTCTTTCCAGCTTCTTAGAAATTCTTTTTCATATAAACTAAACATGTCAGGACATTAAAATAAAAAGGATTGTTCTTTTTGGAACATGCTCCACAAAATATAAAAATTAGAAGCAAAATAAAAAATACGACTGCCACTCGTTGCCTGAATCCAATTGAAACCGCCCATATATATATATATATATATATATATATATATATATATATATATATATATATATATATATATATATATATATATATATATATATATATATATATATATATAGTATACCCAGTGGCGTCACAATATATATAGTAACCCAGTGGCGGCGGGGGGGCGGACCGCCCCGCGCCCCGGGTGCAGGGCTCAGGGGGGTGTCGCGGCGGGCGACGAGAGCGGAGGGGGGGGGGGGGGGGGGAGTCGCGGCGGGCCACACGAAAGCGGGGGAGGGGGGGGGGGGGAATCGCGGCGGGCAAAGCGGGGGGGAGGGGGGGGAGTCGCGGTGGGTCACGCGAGAGCGGGGGGGGGAGGGGTGTTGAGGCGGGCTACCGCCCCGGGTGCCGCTGACCCTCGTGACGCCACTGAGTATACCCTTTAACTTTTGTTTTATACAGAAACTACAATTGCAAACATTTTTATTGCGTGCTGCACTTTTATCAAATGCGTCAAAATCAGGTGTAATAAAACATTTCCGTTTTTCGCGAGTCACCGGCCTTATTGCTTTAGTTATGCGTCTTCGCTGGAATGACGAACTGATAAACCGCCACAGCTTTCCCGCTTATCGGTAGAGTTGCAGGGTGACCGCTGTGACGATCTGGTTCACCGGTTTAGCGCACCGGGTGACCGCTTTGCTTTCCTGAAATTCCGGTAATGCCCGGTACGACCGGAGCCACAGTCCGGTACACCAGATAGGGCCACCGCTATCAAGCTACCGGGGCTCCGGACTAAATAAACCGGTCCCGGTGAAGCACTCCGGGCCGCCGGTATGGCGTCACCGGGACTCCGGACAACGTACACCGGTCCCGGTAAACCTACTCCGGGCCGCCGATAGGATGCTACCGGGCCTCCGGTCTAAATATATCGGACCGGTATGGACCGGTACGATCCGGTATAACTTCATATTGGTTTTTTCAGTAGGGCGGGCAGCGAAGGGCAGAGAACTAAGCCAAACTATGGCCCCACTCCATGAGATTCACTCTCTTTTCAAGCCCAGAATCTCAAGTCTACGTCAGCCACCATTATGTCTTATTTGTAAATAAAACATAATGCGTCCTGGGGTACAAACATGATGCGTCCTTCTGGGGTACAAACAGCAACAGCAACAACATAAAAAGACAATCACTCCCTATTGGAAAGACCAGTTTGAAAATCTAACTGGTCAGACTAGTATTTGGACTGGTCAAACTGGTATTTGGACTGGTCATACTGGTCTAACAGAAAATCAAACTGGTGCAAATGGTAGCCAGACTGGTCTAACTGGTAACCATATTGATCTAACTGGTCACCAGATTGTCTTCTAACTGGTCCCCAGATTGGGCTGACTGGTCATCGTATTGGCGTAACGGGTCACCAGATTGGCCTAACTGGTCACCAGAGTGGCTGAACTGCTCACCAGATTGGCCTAACTGGTCACCAGAGTGGCTGAACTGCTCACCAGATTGGCCGAACTGGTCAGCGTATTGGCCAAACTGGTCATCAGACGCCGAACTGGTCACCAGACTGGCCGAACTGGTCCAACTGGTAACCAGATTGACGAAACTGGTCACCAGATTGGCCTACCTGGTTCAACTGGTTACCAGTTTGACCCGTCTTTTACACTTTATTTATTGGCTTTCTCACTTTGATATATTGGCTTTCAAATAATTAAGGCATGATCGAGCGCTTACATTTTATTAAGAGATTAATCCCCTGAGCCGTTTAAAATACTCTCAGAGGTATGACACTGCTGGAAACAAATCAACAAACTGAGAATATTTTTTATTGCTTAGGCGGTCACCGAGGAATTCCGTACGATCAAAACAACCAGTATAAAAGACGGAAACGCTGAGCTCGGTTGTAGTGATCGGGTTAGTGTGCTCTTGTATCGATGTTTGTATATGCCGTGTATGTGTATGCGCTCAATGTAAGTTCAGCTGATGCGTGTAGTTGGCGTATTGTGTCTACATTTCTGTATAATAAAGATTTCCGAAGCGCATTGGTGGCGTGAGCAAATGAAAATATATTTTGTCGAAACCAGTGTGACCAGTTCAACCACAATGACCAATTTAACCATCATGACCAGTCAACAAGTATGACCAGTTCAACCTCCCATGACCAGTCAACCAGTGTGACCAGTTCGAACCACCTTGACCAGTTCAACCATTATGAAACTGGTCAAACTGGAGCAATAACCAAGTTTGAAACTGGTACCAGTTTGAACTGGTCTTTCCATTATCGATGTGCTCGCAAAAAACTGACTCACAAAAAGAGGTGTCTGAGATGCAGATAACCTGGCTGAAATTCACAAATAAAGTGGGCCAACCCTAGAAGTGGGACTACAAAAAAGTAAGTAGCTTTTAAAACAAGGTCAAATAAGGGAAAAGAAGCAGAAAAAATTACATTCTGTTTTCTAAGAGAAGATGATAAGTGTGCAGCAACGAACGAGGATGCTTGTAGCAATAACACCTTCACATATATTATCACACCTGTGGATTTTACGCTAGACGGAGCGTTGTCTCGTGTTGTGATATTATGAAAATGGTCGTAGTCTATAACTAAGGCTCCGTGTATTCGGATAAATCCGAAAAACTCCGAAAAACACCCGCCGGTAAAATTTTGGTCGATTCGGATTTATCCGATTAACTTCGAATATTTATGAGTCAATGCCACTACCCCCCCCCCCCCCCTTCCCGACAAAAGAAACAAGTAAAATACTTTTTTTTTTACAGTCTGGTCAGCACAGAGCCAATGGTCCTGTGAAAATTCCGCCATAATTATCGTTCAAATCTCGGACCGTTGTCAAAAGGGGACTTGCCGCTTGTCTCTTCAAGCTTGATTCAGGGCAACAGGTCGTTCGTTGTACATTCGGGTCAAGACAAAAGCCACTCTTTTGGTTTCCAGTTTGGGCCATGCGGTTTGTGATTTAGAGAAAGGAAAGGGTATGTTTTAGTAACAGTGAAAGCTATGAACCATGGGGATTGTATAAAATTCGGAAAAAAGGCAGCTCAAACTCTCTATTACCTTCTTAACCACTCCATTTCGCGCGGCCGCGGGATGGATTGGTGGAATAGGATGGATTGGTGGAATAGCTTCCTAGCGACTACCTTTGGGAGTTTATTGATTTTAAGGTATCGGCGTTCATCGAAGCGCCACTTGTGTGTGACTTTTGCCGTGGCTAAATTAGTATTGCCAATGGCAATGGCACCAACTGCCAAATTCAACTGAAGATATTTCAATTGATACAAGCGTGTTTTATTTTTTATCTGGCATACGTTTACATTCGGTTATTATTTATGTATTAATTCTTAATAGGAAACACAGCGAAATTAAACTCGGAATTTCGGAGAATTGGGAATCAAAAAAATATAAACTCCGATAAACTTCGGCAAAAAATAAACTCCGAAAAACACCCTCCGAATTTGACGAAAAATAAACTCCGAAAACACGGAGCCCTATCTATAACCGAGGAGGACATCATTAATCCTTCTCTGTGCACTTACCGACTCGAGCTTCTCGAAGAGGCACACAATCACTTGACATCCTCCTCTCCCCGTCTTCAATCACAAAGAAAACACAAAGGGACTAAAAAAGCGGATATAAATTGCCCCCTCCACTTTTGTTTTTGTAGAAATACCCATTAGGATTTTTTGACATTTGTGTTAGGGTCTAAAAAATGGATTCAGGCGCTTGGTGTTGTAAAGAAAGGCTTTGGGGAACTGAAAAGTGACAAGCCTCCGTTTGTGGTGGTCCATGCGCGTGAGAGTGTCACTGCGCTCGACTTCAGCAAAATAAAAACAACCCTTTTTATGCAACGAGGGGGGGGGGGGGGGGGGTTCGTGAAAGTATGTAACGATTACAAGGAATACGTTACGTAAATATGTAAGAAAATTAGTCTAGAATTACTCTAGAAGATTTGTAATTATTCCGTTACTAAATTACGAAAATTACACACAGGTTTTGCTGTCTAGGAGGTGTTGGCAGAACCAACCCCTTGGTTTATTCTAGGCGTGGCCAGGCTGACCCGGCCTAAGAGCCGTAAACACAACCACGAAACTTCTAAGGGCCGCGGGGGGGGGGGGGGGACGGGGGGGGGGGGCAAACTTTTGTCCAGATAAATAAACGAAACTAGAACTACATTCAATCTCTCCGAGTCAAAACAGTCCAAGTGTACGTAAGGTAGCAGTAGCACAAGACTTCTTTTTGGGGAAGTGCTCGTGTGACAGGGAGGGTGGCGGGGGAAGGAGGGTTGGGTAGGGGAGGGAGC
Source organism: Ixodes persulcatus (assembly GCA_013358835.2). Taxonomy (NCBI): domain Eukaryota; kingdom Metazoa; phylum Arthropoda; class Arachnida; order Ixodida; family Ixodidae; genus Ixodes; species Ixodes persulcatus. The sequence continues at coordinate 858,997 of JABSTQ010011535.1, forward strand.
CGCGAGCCGCACTTTCACACGCGAAGAGCCGCATGCGGCTCGCGAGCCGCAGCCTGGCCACCCCTGGTTTATTCCACGCGCCGTATATATTGCCACTAGCCGTACAACCGATAAGAGGCGAGCGAACGCGGTGATCAGTGATAATACAACAGTGTGATAACAGAGTCAGGATGACACCACACAAACTGACGCGCAGCGGCCAATGGGAGCCTCGTGGACGCGCGCCAGCCAATGGGACCGAAATGTAAAAGGTGCCGTTGGCTAGCTTTGTGCGTGGTTTCATTATGGTGCCGTTTGGCAGGGTTTCAAAGCTGATGACGTCGGCTCGCTCCATGAGACAATTATTGCTTTCGCATTAAAACGAGCTCACACCATTCCAGTCTTTTTAAATTCACAGCCCAGCACGACGTGTTTCCAGCCTCGAAAAGCAGTCGAATCGCGCGCATTTAAGCACGCTCGAACGCTGGAAATAGCGCCGGCCTGAAGCTCGGCTTGCGCCCGAGTGAAGAAAGCACCAAGCGCGAGCTCGTAGTTTGACTGCTGCAACGGCGCGCGTGCTCTCGCAATGCTCGATGTTCTTGCAGCCACGTGTCCGCCCGCTACCTTCGCTGCGTCTTGACTTGAGGTGAAACGGAGTCTAGAAGTATATTCTTTCGCGCGGTCGCGTCTTCGGCGAGAGAGATTCGTGCTGAATAAGTAAATTGAGGCAACAAGGAACGCTAAAGTTCTAAAAGTTCTGTCAAAAACATCGGCTCGCCAACGTCGCGCGTTTACGTAAAAAAAAAGAAAAAAAGACGTTTACAACTTTCTGCAATGCCGCATTAAAGCGCGGCTCTTGAGGAGGAGGAGGGGAGGGTACAAAGAGGAGCGTAAGCCCCTCCTTCTTCTCCTCCTCTACTAATCCTCTCCTCTTACTACTACTCCCCTCCTCCTTCCCTCCTGCTCTCCTCCTCCTCATCCCCTCCTCCTCCCTCTCCCCTCCTCCATCCTCCTCCTCTTCTCATCCTCCTCCTTTCCCTCCCTGCTCCCTCATGACGTCACTCGTGAAGGCCCTTTGAAGGCCGTAACCTTCACGAGTGAAGGTCCCTTGAATGTCTTGACCTTCACTCCCACCGAAGACCAAAGACTGCATAATGACGTGACACGTGACGTCACTTGTGACGTTAATCAGGGGAAAGCCCAATAATGCAAGGCGCGGTTACGCCGATGGTGACGCGACGCCGACGCCGCTCAAGCCGGAAACGGGGGCCTAAGACCTGCGCCCTAAATATACAGGGTGTGTCACGAAAAGTGGACAAATTCGATATTGCGAAAATTACGCGTCGCAACAAAAAAAGGCTTGTGCAGTTTTGGTTCTGGTCCAGGGGCCCATTTAGGAAAATGATTAAAGTTTGGGATAATAAAGTTGTGAATTATTTTTGCGTAATTAACTTTTTTAATATTGAGTTTAAGGGCATGGTTTCAATTAGAAAATTGATGAGCATCATTGAAAAACACTAAATCAATAAATTGCAGAACAATAGAAGGCACGTAAAGCATTTTACGGCTTTCTAAAAAACCGCACAACTTCGACGGGTTTTTAAGTTTCGGTTTGCAATCAGAGCGCTTCTCGGCACCGACGGCACCGCGCCCAGTGGATAAATAATGCAACCAACCTCTGCTGCGCTGTCCCCACGCAACGCAGCAAAGGCTGGATGCAGTATTTCTCCACGGGAAGCGGTGCCGTCGGGGTGAGAAGCGCTCGGATTGCAAACCGAAACTTAAAAACCCGTCGAAGTTGTGTGGTTTTTCAGAAAACCGTAAAATGGCGCGCGTGCCTCCTACCGCTCTGCAATTTAATAATTTAATGTTTTTCGGTGATGCTGAGCGAGTTTTTAATTGAAACCAAGACCTTAAACACAATATTAAAAAGTTGAATTACGCAAAACTAATTAAGAATCTGATTATCCCAGACATTAATAATTTTTCTAAATAGACCCTTCGCGCGGGACCGAAAATGGCACAAGCCTTTTCTTGTTGCGACGCGTAGCTTTCTTTAATATCGAATTTGTCCACTTTTCGTGAAACACCCTGTATATATACAGGGTGTTTCAGAGAACGCAGGCCAAATCGCTCCTGCGAAAACTACTCATCGGAACGAAAAAAGGCTTGTGGCGTTTTGGTCCTGGGCCAGGGGCACATTTAGGAAAATTAACGCGTCGCGCGATGACAGCGCAGCAGAGGTTGGTTGCACTATCTCTCCACGGGGCGCGGTGCTGCCGGGGCGGAGATGCGCTCCGATAGCAAACCGAAACTTAAAAACCCGTCGAATTTGTGCGGTCTTTCAGAAAGTCATAAAATGCTTCGCGTGCCTTCTATCGTTCTGCAATTTGTTGATTTAGTGTTTTTTGATGATGCTCAGCAATTTTCTAATTTAAACCATGCTCTTAAACACAATATTAAAAAAGTTAATTACGCAAAAATAATTAACAACTTAATGATCCCGGACTTTAATAATTTTCCTAAATGGGCCCCTGGCCCAGGACCAAAACGCCACAAGCTTTTTTCGTTGCGATGAGTAGTTTGCGCAGGAGCGATTTGGCCGGCGTTCTCTGAAACACCCTACATATATATATACATATATATTTAGTATATATATATATATATATATATATATATATATATATATATATATATATATATATATATATATATATATATATATATATATATATATCTGGCTCATTGGATTTGCAGTATAAGCGAACATTATTGCAATTCAAATATAAATATAATTACTTGCATTACGTGGGCGATTTGAAATCGATAAACCGGTGCTCCCGGCCTTTCGGAAACATAGGCTGCCACGGCTGAAACAGGCGTGCCCATGCCGCCGCTTTGTACTTTCGGTAGCAAAGGGACTCCGGAGAGCCGTTTGATTAAACCGGTACAGTTTGCCGGTCACCGGTCACCCGTCTGTGCAACATGGTCACCCGTCTCAGCAAAAGTGCGACAAGTCTGCCCAGACGAGTCACCCATTTGCCCAAACAAGTGACCCGTTTGTCCAAGGGAGTAACCTTTTTGCCCAAATGGTGACCGTTATGGCTCATGCGAGTGACCCCTTTGAGCCATACGGGTGACCTTCTTGAAGAACTGGTCACCGGTAGGACTAAACTTACCGGTATGAACCCGTTTACTTTCATACAGGCGCGAAAGTTTTTTTTTTTTTTTTTAGTAGGGCTGGTAAAGATGGTAGGTCCGTCTGCTCTGTCTTTCGTGCTGACTACTATATGTGAGCGTCTTCCACGGGCCATCTCACAATCGCCAGATACTGGTGGAAAATTGTTCGGCACTTCTAACCCACAGCGCTTATTGAAAAGCGAGGCGTCACTGCATTACATAGCCGCGTTTCGTTTGCAATTAAATAGCAATTTACTTAATGTGATCACAAAATTTTACATTTTTTAAACAAAAACATTGTTCAAGGCACCAATGTAAAAAATATATAAAATAACTTTGACTTTACAGAAAGTACTGTGTTAACCAGCTATATCGTCAATGTCGCTGTTGTCGTCATTATCATTATCATTATGAGGGGTCTCAGAAGCAACCTTAGCCCAGGGCCCCGAAATCTCTTAATCCGGCTCTGCTGGAGAAGCTCTGGTTTGGAGACAGTTGCGGAGGGACTTCACCTCTTAGCGCGTCCCAGCAGTACAGGCAACTCGCCTATCCTCGGAAGCCTTGTATCCGAATCTTAACCGCCTGCTGCAAATGCTGGCCACCATGCCCGTTAGCACCGATGAAGTGGAACGTTCGTTCTCAAGACTCGGAAAAGCTGAAGTCATACCTGAGAGCTTCAACGTCCCAGGAGCGATTAATTGCTGCTCCGTTCTGAGCTGAGACTAGAAGCTCCGCCTTCAACGCGAGCTCGCTGGCTTCCGCAATGCTTTGGTTGCACGTGTCTGCGTGTTCACACTTTTGTTAGCAAGGAAGGAAGGCTCACGCTGAAGGTGGAGCTTCTAGTCTCAGCTTAAAGGTGAACGGAGTATAGTCGTTGCGGTTCTGTAAATTCACCGAAGCATCAAAGTCAGCCCCGAAAAGGTCCTCTTGATTCTTTCTAGCGGCCAACGGTGACTTGCACTAAATGTTTAGACCCCACAAAGTGATAGAAAATGGTATGTTTTTTTCTGCCACTTTCTCATAAAACGACAACGAAGAACGGAAAGAACCCAAAACATGTCTTTAGCGCGACAATTGCTGAAAAGTGTGATCCGCGAAGGAACAATGAGCGTGACGCTTCACTTGCTCTTTGTCCCAGTGCGCATTGAAGCTTTTATGTTTAATCGTACTCTAAACGTCGCAATTCTCTGGCACTCTTCTGTAATTTTCAGTCATTGGATGCCCGAGTGTTCTGCAGGTATGTTCACGCACCGGAATATTTTGTGAGCATGTCTGGACTTCTTTGTTCAAAGCCCAATGTTATATTTTATTATTGCGTGTTTACTTTATTGTTCATGATTAAAGTCCCCCTCTGTAAAGGGTGGACGAATGAGATGTGGCAAGAGAGGTTCAAGTTTTGTCTTCTAAAAAAAAGAGTGAATAAAATTGTGTTTGTGGATTTTCTTTTCCTCTTTTTTTAGTCTTTCCACCGTCTTCAGCAGGAAAAAACACCCCCAGAAAACATTTCTTGGCGACACCACTTCACCAAGTCCATCTCCCCCCCCCTCTCCCCCCCCCCCCCCCCCTTGAACAGTGCATCGCGAGAAGCCGTCACTCCCGGACGCTTGGCAAGATGAGACACTCCCTCTGCTCCCTCGCTCTCTCTCTCTCGTTCTTTTTAGTATTTCCTAATTAAGTTCGCATTGGTTTTTTAGCATTTCAGCATTGGTACGTTCAGTCCAGGGTTAACATGTTCTGTTTTCGATTATCTGCTCAGATCTAGCACTATTACTTTGGTCAATGGTATATCGGCCGAGTGAAGAACTGCAGCCAGGTGTTTTTGAACACACCTTGCCTCTTGTGAGCCCCTTACGTGTTTTTGTTTTCTTTCATATTCAACGCATAATACTAATTAAACTCTCGTGTGTTCGAAAACTCTGTGTTGCGTCTCATTCATCGGCAGGATTCCACCAGGGCGTTCAGCAATCGCCCTGTCGGCCGTCCTTTTTAATGAAAAGCAGGGGTGTGACATTTGCGCCAAATGCGCCATTTTGATACAAACCCAGTTTTCTGCGCCAAGTTTCGCCAAAAACGCAATATCGGTCAAAATTGCGCCACACCGCGCCAAAGTAACTCAAAAATTAAAAAAAAAAAATTTTGCGGTGACGCTAGATTTAGCGGGAGACGAGAGCATGGTTGGCAACATTCAATCTCGTCGTAATAGTGTACATGGCACAGGTGCAGGGTGGCGCAAGCAACCACCGGATTCGAAGATTTCTATACCTATAATACGTGGTCTTTTCCCGATTTTCCTACTACTTTCCGCTGTCATTTCTGACTGAATGCTAACGGTGCGCTGTCACGTGGTCTCGCTGTCTGGCCGCGGGAGGTACAACGCACAGGCTATCAATATGAGCAAACCTAAGTATTTCTTTCGTTTTGAGAGTAAACCTTTTCTTAAAAGTGCTATTGAGCGCCTCCATTGTGTAATTGTTCATTCGTGTCCGCACTCTCGTGGAAATGGACGGCGCCGTCACCGTTAGTAGTTATCACACACGTGTTTCCAATGCGCGAGCAATCGAATGAATCGGTCACACACCCATATTTAGCGTGCATGTGATGCTCATTGTTTTTCTACCAATTCACTATTTACCTTGTGACTCACTTTTGCGGGTTGTTTTTTTTCTATCTGCACGTGCTTTCTACGAGCGTCCGATTGTTGTCTGGTTTTAAACTGTGCTTCCCTGTTCATGCTCTCGAATCACCGCTTTAAAAAGTTTTGCACTACAATTGCGCTTTGGCACCAGTTCCTATAAGGTTGAGGTACCTGGTGCCTACCTAACTGTGCAACAAGCCTGTTTTTCCTGTCCTCATCTAGTCGCATGAAACTCTGGTTTGCCTTTTCCGTTTTTTTTTTTTCTTTTATATTTTATCTTGGTGCGTATCGGCGCTGATGACTTATTGGACCAGGGTGAACAAAAATAACGATTAAGAAAAACCTGATTTATGTGATTTATATCAGATTTTTTTATGATTTCAATTGCTGATAAGCTGCTCTAACATTTTCTGCTCCTAATCTGCTCCAAACTGTAGACTTTTGTGCTTCGAAGTTGCTCCAAAATGCATACACGGCTGCTCCAAAACGAGAATTTTGTGCTCCTAAGCTGCTCCAAAATCCAGATTTTTCTGCTCCAAAAATTGCTCCAAAACCGGTTTCACCTGTCTCACCCCTGGAAAAGTAAAAATATAAGAACTTGTGACACGGACTAACGTTGCGACGGACGTGGGGCTGCTACTTCGGAACTATCGTCTATTGTACCAGCTAATCGATCTTCAAGCGCAGAACATCGAGTGGAAGAGACACAAGTGTGAATCAATCGCACAACAAACGATGCATACAACCTCTGCGACGTCTAATTCAAACGCGTAAAAAACGAGGAAAAAATCGCTGTCTGGTGTAGTTTTGTGATTACCGGCCACGAGCTTCCACGCTGGTGTCGCGGGTTTGGTTTTAAGGAGTTGAGGTTTTTGGTTTTATTAAAAATGTGCGTGAATCTACAGCAAAATATTAATTGGGCAGTCTCCTGACATCATAATAAATCTCATAGCAAACATATATATATATATATATATTTTTTAAAAGGGGGGGGGGGTTACGTGTTACCGAGAGGTTACCTTTCTTTTCACAGCCGTTATGTCTTGTACAACGGCTTATTTCCTCCGACGCCTTGTGTAGGAAGTTCGTTTTGGCTCAAGCTACACGCTTCCTGCACTGCGTAATATAGCCTTCTGTCTCGCCGAGGTAGATTTCATGTTTGCTACTTGCTCAATATTGTGCATCCAATACTTTATCTTTCATGCGATTCCACCGAAACGTTTGACCTGCTTTGCATATATAATAATGAACCTTAATTTATCTATTCATTGCCATTAATGTCATATTGGTATTTGGTTTACAATTACGTTCTTGAGTTGGATGCTTTGGTTTTGAGTCTTATTACGAGAATGAAAAGATATATGGGAGGTCCCAATCACTTGTCATAATTATTGTTGACACCATAAGAATACACTCATTCGAGTACAATGATTTGGATCATTGATAAGCGTATGTTGAGTGTTGGTCACAGTTTTATTTTGTTTTCTCTCAATACATTTGAAGAAACAAATACAACCATTTATGCAGATGTTCCCTGAAGAATGGATCCTGTGAAATTAAGGGAGTACACAATAAAAGCATAGCTCCAGGTCTTTATTGCACAACATGAATGCTTGGTGTCTTGTGGATGGCATAGTTTAAGTGGTTTATTATTCTTAGCAAAAACTAGTATCTTTTGTGAAGAACGTTAGCCCTAAACTGTCTATCCATATTTCCTTGCCTCCAGTAGTTACAAACGACGTACAGGACTTTTTGATGGCGATTGTGAGCCCATCCGCATCCTACGTATTGAGTTTCCTTCCAAACAACTTGCGTAAAATGAGCCGTAGTGGATTGAAAGTAGGGGTAGTTGTAGTCATACAAGCTGATTTCATCATACCAGAGCGTGACCACGTTTTTTGCTGAAAAATACGATAGACGATACAACTTAAATAAATATTTGTTGTCCGCGCTAGTGCAGATAGCTTCTATATTAAAAAACCACGATTAATAAAAATAGGGTCGGGCGTCGATTACAAATTTAACATGATTAATTGCCAACCTTTAATGTATTAATTAATTGAATAATTGGTTTCGTTCATCCTGATGAATATTACTTTAAAAAGTCAAAATAAATGTTTTGACTCTGCTGAATATGTAATAAACGGCACAGTATGATTACAAGTTTTAAATCAACTTGGTTGACTGAATTGATGCATAGGTTGAGAAAAGCCAAGATACACCCATACACACTCGAATGAGTACTTTAGCCGCAGAGGCAAAGCGATTTGTTGATATTCTCCCACCATAGCGAACTCTTTTGATTGCTTAAAATAGAATGCTGCTGCGCTCAAACAAATACTCTCGAGGAATTGAAGTGGCGGCGACACGTACAGCTTTCTCTACTTGTTAAGAGTTACAAATCTCACCCCTAGAGTTTAGTTTAGCACAATTTTCTCCTAAAGTTTGCCTTCATAATGGCGCACTCGTCCACGTCTGCGTGGCTAAAGCATTGGATTTTTACTTTTTGTTTCCTTGTCAAAATTTAGCAAATTAACCGGTTAAAAAAAGAATCGCGGTTAAATCATTAATCAATTATATTCGTTAATTTTAGTAAAGCAATATTCGATTAATCGGTAGATTAATCGATCAAATGCCCAACCCCCTAAAAAAAATACAAAAAGAAAGCGGCATTGAGTCTATTTCAGATTCTTAGATACATGCGTATTCAATAACTGAGTGATTGTTCCACTTTCTCTGGGATTATTCGAAACGCGAGATGAGCCAGAAGAGAACTAGGGCCTCAGCCTGTTGAGCTGACAATTGCTGCAGCTCATCAGTAGTGTGCATTTGTGGTCTGTTATAACTGGTGACTTCTAGAATAGGCTCTGTCTCATGAACTCTCTTAGAAACGAACGCATATAATTAACACATTTCAAAAGTGCGCGCCACCTTCTAGCTGCAGTGTCAGTTATCCGAGTCTCTCATTGTTTGGGCGCACACTCTAAGCATCTATTGGACACAAGGGTTTCGTCACCGTTCGGTGAGGACTCGGGCCCAGTCACGCGCTACGTGACCAAAGCAATGATGACCACCAGGGTTCGTTTGATGAGGTTTTGCAAAGGATCTATATTATATATAGATTTGCGACGAGAGCAGAGCAACACCACCTACATCAAAGCTTGTGCACTCGGAATTTTACTCCATCACGCCGAAAATTGTGACATTCCCTTTTAGACTAATTTTGGAACCACATCTGAGGCCGTCTGATGTCATAGCGTGAATGATATTTCAAGCCCTTATACCATCGGTCATACCGGGTGTTACATCGAAGACTTTAAAAAAAACCTTAAATAAGGCGTCTGAGAAAATATGAAACACTTTTTAAGAAGAAAACTGCCAGCCACAGGAAACTTTAGGGTTTGCAAAAAAAATTGTAGAAACCCCATTGGGGATTATCTAGGAGTGCAATAGTATTTATCGTTGCACACACGGGCAGGTGTTGGGTCTGGACGAGCACGAACTGGGGCACATTCAGTTTATTTTTCAGCGGTTGCGCGCTGAATTTAGCTGGGAACTTAAATTGGTGCATAGGTCATGACGCCAATTTTTTCGCTAAATCTAGCGGGGAAATTAGGTTGGTGCATAAGTCGTGACGTCAATTTTTCCGCCATATTTACCGGGGAAACTGACTTGGGACGCAGGTCGTGACGTCAGTTATTTTTCTAAATTTAACCTGCAAACTGAATTGGTTCATAAGTCGTGACGTCAGTTTTTCAACTAATTTTAACGGGGAGACTGTTTCCGAGGCCAGGAAACAGCTAGGATATCCGCATATATGCCAATTTCGATGTGTAGCCCAATATTGCTATAGCGTTAAAGGCACACGATTAGAAATATAATTACTTAAAATTTAATAACTACCTGGTGAAAACAAGCATATGGCTCCAATAAGAAACTTAATGAGCGTTGTAAGAAACCCTTGAATCAATCCATTTTAGGACGATTTGAAGCACATGGGAAGTGCAGGTGTGCACTAAAGTTGCCCCTCGTCAGCAAGCGCAAGTCTGGTGGTGCGAGGACGGGAATAATATTCTTTTCCGCCTTTTCACATCACCGGACCTTCGGCTGCTGCACCATTGAAACTTTAGCATACCTTCGCGCGTCCCATGTGTTTCTAGCAGTCTTCCAATTGACTGATTTAAGGGTTTTAATTAACACTCAACAAGTTTCTAATCGGAACCAGGTTTGCTTTCATTAACTCGTTGATTACTCAACATATCTAGGTTTTTTTTCGCTATGTTCCATGGTAAGTAAAGCATGGCAAGCTCTTCTCGCAAAGCCTTTCCCTAATTCCACTTGAGCAGAACGAATGCTGGAAAGGATGCGAGTGGACTACACTCCTCCCTCGCCTCCTTTCCAGCGTTCGCTCTGCTAAGGTGGAGAAAGTGCATGGCTATTGCGGCAGGAGCTTGTCCTGGTTTTCTTAACTTGCAACAAAGTATAGTGTGTTTCTTGCAAACCCTGACGTCTGACATGGGTGGCGGTTTGTTCCCGAAAAGAGTTTAGTTTTAATGCGTCAGCATTAGAACTCGTTTTCTCGAAAACCCGCCGGTGTCAGTCCGCGCGTGAGCGCCTTGCAAGACATCTCGAGGAGAGCGGGGCTGTGAGGAGGTATAAACATGGTGTTGCTTATATGTTTAGACAGCCTTGATGCTAGTACGCCTCAACGAGTGACTTGTCTCTTAGCGGTAGATGAGAAATTTATCCAGTGCAGTACAACCCGTAACCTGGGGTCTTTACCGTGCACCACGCAGAACTGATTACACGGACGCGTGTCGGTACGAAATTCATCCAGATCGAAACGGGCAGGGTGTGAGGACCAAACCCAGAAGGTTCTGCAGCGCAAGCTTTTACTCCACGCTCTGAGCTGAGACGTGTTAAGGCCCGACCACACTAGCGTCGCGGAGGCTTGCAGTGCAGCGCTGACCGCCACGGGCTGATGGCCAAAACCACTTTTAGCCCTTAGCGGCGCGCTGATAGGCCCCGGCATGGCAACCTGCCCGTGCGCGGTTGAGTGCTGGCCGTTTTTCGCCGCAGAAGAAATGCGCCAACGGGAGGTGGCGTAGATATAGTGACTTTGCGATGCCATGGCAACGCTCAAGCCGCTTCTCAGGCGTCTTTCACGTTGCAAACGAGTGTAGCCTTGTTTCGTTTCTTCTGTCATCCTATTTCCCCTAATACCTTTTTCATCGAAGTGATTCCTCGAAACAGTGCGACTGTTTCCCTTTATATAAGACAAGACGCAGCCAGACTACCTAGGTAAGGACGCTAAAAACAACCGGTGGGAAATTATTGGAGATGAATTCCGAATAACAGGTGAGCTTCCGCGTGCTACTTGTCGCATGTCGCCTGCGTTGTCAAGCATGCCGTGTTATTTTGGTGACACTCTTGAAAGTAGCCTTCATCTCTGGCGCTCAGCCGGGGCAGCAAAGCACTGACCTGTCCCTCGGAGTTTCGATAGCGCCACCTCTGCCGGATCTAAAACCTGCGCCTCCCTCCCTTCAGGGATGGCGACTTCGCAACATGAACGATCATTCGATTATGATCACATTCACTGCTGATCACTAGGCCATCATCGACACCTACCATGTATTAATTTATTTATTATCATTTATTGCCAATGCTACTAATTCCATTCGGGATTGTTGTAGTGTGGTACATCATACAGAAAGGTGTCTTTTTAATATACATTTGAAGATAATGGTATGCAAGCATATGTCAACACGTGCGATTCCAAGTTAATGAGAAAATGATCTACACTAGTGGAATGTACAGTCAGCACGGAATGAAACCCGAACGCCGGAACGCGTGGCCATCGACACAGGCTGCTCCACCTGGAGGGCCCCTGAGAACAGATGAAAATGCGCCGGGGTACGAGGGTGCGAGTCCTACTAAGATGAGCTCGACCCTCGCGCGGCGCGTCTGGGACTTTCGCGTCTCCCCGGTGGCGCGCTGTAAGCGCCGTCACTCGGGGTGCTTTTGTGTCGCCGCACTGTCGCCCGATCGACACCGGGCGGCCGCTTAACCTGGCTATAGCTTCAAAATTAATACGGCTGGCATATCGGCCGTTACCAAAGGAAGCGTCAGCGAGCAATTCCTCGCTTTTTATAAGAATCGACTGATAACATCGCACGAAAACATGCTCATTGCTTATAAAAATCGAGGCATTCGTGTCGGTCTGTTGCAGCATTTTTCTTCATAAAGAGTATGGTCGTGCCAATAAACGATTTTTATTGCGCGTCTATGGCGTTTCACTATTTTTCAGAAACCGCGCGTGGTAGCGTGGTTCCGGTGACACGTAATCAAGCACTACGGGTCTTCTGTGCACGAAATGTTTCAACTTTCATTTCGTCCTTGCGATACACAAAGCGATAATTAGTGACAGCGCTGAAGAGATATCGCAGGGCATCCGATACACAAAGCGAGTGACGGCGCTTTGTGTATCGGATGTGACGGCGCTTACAGCACGCCACCGGCGAAACGCGGAAAGTCCCAGACGCGCTACGCGAGGGTCCAGCACATCTTAGTAGGACCCGCACCCTCGCACCCCGGCGCATTTCCATTAGTTCTCAGGGGCCCTCCAGGTGGAGCAGCCTGTGTCGATAGCCACGCGTTCCGGCGCTCGGGTTTCATTCCGTGCTGACTGTACAATGTTTCGCGTCAGGTGATTCCATTCGTTGATAGCTCGGGGGAAAAAGGAATATTTGAAGCAATTATGGTGGGTTCAAGTTCTTCGTAGAGTTTACCATGGTTATATCTTTTTAGCCGTTTACTAGTAGGGGTTAGATAATTTTCTTTTGGAATGTTGAAGTTGCTATTAGCTAATTAATATAGAAACTTGAGCCTTGCAATTTTCGCCCTTTTTCTAGTGACAACAGTTACAATAGTTCACATAGCTCGGAGGAGGAATCATGCCAACTATATTTGTTACATATAAACCTTGCAGCCATTCCTTGTATTCTTTCTAACTTCCTAACACCAGAGGCAGTGTATGGGAACCAGACGACGTTGGCGTACTCTAGCATAGGGCGGACTACTGTTTGGTAGGCTAATAATTTCGTCTCAATTGATCCACCTTTTAAAGTTCTTTAAAAAATAAGTTTGTTTAGCGGTGTTTCAGTTATAGAGCGTATGTGTAAGTCCCAACAGAGGTCATGGCTTATATGTAGGCCAAGGTGCTTGTACTGTGTGACTTTCTCCAGGGGTTTATTGTTTATGTGATATTGAAACGATTTGGGTTACTTTTTGTTAGTAATGATCATAGATAAGTTTTATCTAAATTTAGTAACCTCTGCCAGTGGTGATACCATTGTACAATATGTTGAAGTGCAGTGTTAAGGTCGATTTGACCGTTTGTTGTTTATTTGTGAGCAGAGTACACAATCGTCAGCAAAAGGACGGATTTTTACGTTAACGTTTCGAACTATGTCATTTATGTAAATAAAAAAACACGAAAGGTGCCAGTACCGATCCCTGTGGAACACCACACTAAACAAACTGATAGCGATCAGAAAGGTAGTTCTTATCCAATTACGTATTTTACCTGCTCCCAATATAGTTTTTAGCTTAAATTGTAGTTTTGCGTGGGATACTCTGTCAAATGTTTTCGATGAATCTATGAATACAGCGTCAACCTGACCCCTGCTCTTAATTACAGCAGAAACATCATGAATGCTTTCGGTCAGCTGAGTATCAGTCGATAACTGGCGCCTGAAGCCGTGCTGGAATGGGGTTATTATATTATTGTTCTCGACGAAGGTTGAAATGTGTTTTAGGGTAATGTGCTCGAGTATTTTGCAGCAAGTTGAGGTGAAAGATTATAGCATGTAATTAGTAAACCCGTTTTTGTTTCCAGATTTATATATGGGAATTACTTTAGCCAAATTGCAGTTCTAAGGAATTTCTCATGTGTTGAGGGAGTGTCTAAAGATTAGTACGAGATGCTTTGCTATTCATTCCGCGTACCTTTTTTAAAAATTCATTGGGTATATTTTCAGGGCCAGCACTCCTTTTTAATATCAAGGTTAAGTAAGAGCTGGAAGACACCTTGTTCGGTAACTATTACATCGCCCATTGTGGCCAGAGCTGAACAAGAGACAAAAGAAGGTGTATTACCATCAGTGGCGTACCAACTTGTTTTTGAGTGGGGGGGCAAGCCAGACCCCCCCCCCCCCACCCCAGGGCCGGGGGCGGTGCACTTGGTATCCAAGATTCAAAGAAAGAATAAAAACACTTAGGAACAAGGACAGACAGCACAGTTCTTTCAACTAGCAACACACATTTAGTGATGTCTCCTTCGATACCTACTATCCCCCTCCTCACTTTTGAAACTAATGAGGAAGTTACAAAAAAAAATTAATATATTTATATTTAAATATATAATACATATTTATATTTATATATATAATATATATTTATATTTATATACGCCTGGAAAAAGGACAAAACCCCCAAATACACTAGAAGATAAAGAAAAAATAAGAAAGAAAAAAGTAAACACCATTGACAAAATCAGATAGAGGGCCCTTTGACTAATTCAGCTCTGGCTTCAGGTAGTTCATCTCAACTCTGGGCAACCCAAGAGGAGCAGCGATGTTGTGTTCGTCACCGGCTATCCTGTATGCTTCAATAATCTCTCGGCCGAGCTTGTTCTTGTGTCTTCCAATTATGCTGGTGTCCTGAAACCGGGCTTCACAGATCTTGCAGAGGCGTTGATCAACAACTATTGGATGAAAAGAGTCGCTTGAAGCACGGGAAACTTCGAGCACGTGCTCTCGTAGGCGGGTGTTCAGGCAACACCCAGTCTGACCAATCTATCAGTCACCGCATGAAAAAGGGATGGAGTATACCACCACCTCTTCACAAGTAACGGTCTGATTGGCATGTTTGATGGAACATCCTTTGGGGGCTTCGTTGTTGTTCACTCGTCTGCAAAGTTGTTTTAGGCGCAACTTGTACGAGAAGACAATTGAAGTGTGGAAGCGCGCTGCAATTCCCTTCAGTCTGTGTGCAGAGTTGTGCACATATGGTATGGAGATAACATGTGAAGCCTTACTACGTGGAGCACGGGGCCTTTTGGTGGCTAAAATTAACTGAACAAGAATAGTGCTCAGAAGACCTTGCAGATAACCAGCTTTGAGGAGACGTTCTTGTTGTTTTGCAATGCTTAAGCTTAAAAGTGAGAACATGATTTGGCGCGAGAAGATAAAAGGAGAGACCAAATGATTCCATGTTTTACCGACTACAGACTCATGCAGATTTCAAGGAAGGAGGTGTCACAACAGTTACGCCTAATGGAGACGATCCTCCCACAACAGATGAACATCATCTTTGGTCCAGCTTATGGAACCGACCAATCGTTCCGGTTCCTCCAAAAGCTGCGTCCAATCTTCTCGAATCTTCATGGAAGAACGTTGTCAACGGTGTGACCAGTTCTCACCATAAGACCCTCGAAACGAAATTTCAGCCTCCGGTTGTTCTTTGTGACCATCAACTCAGCCCTGGCACCTTGGATCTCCTTTCCAAAGGTCCCAAGTTTTCTCCGAACATTCCAACTACAAGGGTCGACCAGCTAACTTCAGTCCATTCTGTTCCGACTCACATTCCAGAGCAAGACCGTAAAGCGTTTCTTGATGTTGGAGTCCAATCCGCCTGCGCCCATCCTCCTCCGACGGGCAAAGTTCCAATCTGGGCTACAGTCGAAGAATTGCAAACATGTCACCTGAAACCACTGGAATCAGATAAAACCGGTGTTTTTGTCATCTTAGATGAAGTTTCCTATGGACAGAAGGTGAGCCAGGAATGAAAAAATAATTTTGATACTCTTAAGACCAGGCCTTCAGGCTCTCTCCGCTCAAAGGCAAAGCAACTTTGTTGCTCCCTTAATCTCCCGGCTCTTAAAGCTGCCATTGGGGCTCCTTCCAAGCAATATCTAACTGTGTTTTTCACGGCAAAAACCCATAAAGAAGGAGTTCCCCTAAGAAGCATCATTTCAGAAAAGGGATACTGGCAAAAGTCTCCTGCTCTTTTTCTGCATAAGCATCTCTCATCGATCAGTCTCAACAAACCTTTACTAGTATCTCGTCTTCATGACCTCCATTCTACTCTCTTTGGCCTATACAATGTTTTCGTTAGACACTGATGAATTATATTACCGATTAGATCCCGCATTTCTAATGGATTTTGTGTCAAGTGCCATCCACGAACATGGCCCTTGCGACTTTCAAACCTCATCTGGGGTATCTGAACGGGGTTTCCTAGACCTTTTGGCCCTATATCTACAATCAACACTTGTCGAACATGGAAGGAAATTCTCAGGCGAAAGGAAGGTGTTTGCATAGGCTCCTCTCTCGCCCCGGTCCTCAGCGAAATCTTTCTTTTGTATGTGAACCGGGAGATCAAAGCTCGCCTTGAAGAGTTGACTCTCGTCTTCCATGTTTTTTGTTACGTCGATGATTATTTAGTCATTCACCGGATCTCAGTTTCATCTGAATCTGTAGTTCAAGCCTTTACTTCTTCATCTTCAGGCCTGAATTTCACAAGGGAAGACAGCTCAGGCAATGGTCTCCAGTATCTCGATCTTCGGCTCCATCTTCTTCCGACCGGCATTTGTTGGGCCTTCCAACAACGATCTCGGAAACCTATTCTTTCATTTTGCAGTTCTCAACCTAAACTGGTAAAACATGGAATCATTCGGTCTCTCCTTTCATCTTCTCGCGCCAAATCATGTTCTTTTAAGCATTGCAAAACAACAAGAACGCCCCCTCAAAACTGGTTATCCGCAAGGTCTTCTGAGCACTATTCTTGTTCAGATAATTTTAGCTACCCAAGGGCCCCGTGCTCCACACAGCACGGCTTCACATGTTATCTCCATACCATATGTGCACAACTCTGCACACAGACTGAAGGGAATTACAGCGCCCTACAACACTTCAATTGTCTTCTCGCGCAAGTTGCGCCTAAAACAACTTTCCAGACGAGTGAACAACAACGAAGCCCCCAAAGGATGTTCCATCAAACATGCCAATCAGACCGTTCCTTGTGAAGAGGGAGTGGTATATTCCATCCCTTTTTCATGTGGTGACCGATACATTGGTCAGACAGGGCGTTGCCTGAACACCCGCCTACGAGAGCACGTCATCAAAGTTTCCCGTGCTTCAAGCGATTCTTTTCATCCGGTAGTTGTTCATCAACGCCTCTGCCAGAACTGTGAAGCCCGGTTCCAGGACACCAGCATAATTGGAAGACACAAGAACAAGCTCGGCCGAGAGATTATTGAAGCATACAGGATAGCCGGTGCCGAACACAACAACGCTGCTCCTTCTCTTGGTTTGTCCAGAGTTGAGATTAACTACCTGAAGCCAGATCTGAACTAGTCAAAGGGCCCTCTAACCGATTTTGTCAATGGTGTTTCCTTTTTTCTTTTTAATTTTCTTTGACTTTATCTTGTAGTGTATTTTGGGATTTTGTCCTTTTTCCGTGTGTATATAAATATATTAATTTTTTCCGTAACTTCCTCATTAGTTTCAAAAGTTAGGAGGGAGATTGTACGTATTGAAGGATTCATCAATAAATGTGTGTTGGTAGTTGAAAGAACTGTGCTGTCTGTCCTTGTCAATAAGTGTTTTTATTCTTTCTTTGACTCTTGTACTTTCACCAACCCGCTCTTTGTTCTTTGACTTGGTATCCCTTGGGCGCCGCCGGCCAGCGTGTGTCCTGCCCAGTGGCGGCTTTTTCTGGGGGGGCAAAACTCATGCCTTGCCCCCCACTCTGAGAACTGGGGGGGCAAGCACCCCCCTTGCCCCCCCCCCCCCCGGTTGGTACGCCCATGATTACCATTATTCGTAGCAAATACAGAAATAAAATACTCGTTAAACGTCTTTGCTAGATTGGCTTTATCATTTGAGAGTGATTCTCGTTGTGACTTAATTTTATGGTTCTCGTGACTCCAAAATTTGCGAGGTGACGATTTAGACTTTAGACGATTTAGACTTACTTAGACTTTTTCTTCTTGATTTAAGTTTTTCCGGGAGTCTAGATGTTACGTATCTTCTCCGTCAATACATAGGGCGAAGCTAACACACCTTGCAAATCACGCGAGTGCCAAGTAAATAAATATTGTTAGGATAAATATTGTTGCTTCACTGGCCTTTACGCTCAGATATTGAGGTAAGTACTAACTATAAATAGAAAACCTTACATAGGTCAAACTTCTGCTCAGCTGTACGTCTATGCGAAGTTCCGTTGAACTGCAATTATGTAACTGGAATTTAGTTTAATTTTATTTGAGTATGTGTGAATAAAAAGGCGGCGAAGGTCGGATGGGCACCACCATCTTTAAACTTAGTTGTCACCGGGGCCATTGGGTGGCTAGAGCGGATTTTGCCTTTCCTCATAACCCGCTGATGCATCCTAACTTCTTACGCATAAATGTGAGTTAGTCATTGGGATGAGGTTTCTTACTGGACAAGGGCGCACGTAATACCTGTGCAGCTATTTGAACTTATCGAAGGGACCCCAAAAAATTGTTACTGCATTGCTCTCCAATTTCCACAAATCAATCTTGGTCTATATGCGTTTTAGTAATGTTTACGTCAGGAACGTTTTAAGTTCATTCACTGACAATCTAAGAAACGCAAAGCGTTGCTCGTGCTTCTTGTTTCGTGACTCATCTTTTGACGTTCTTATCGACTAAGGTAAATGTAGGAACTTCTGGTAGTCATCGTTGGTTACGTTAACGCAACATTTATTTTACACTATGTACAAGCAACAAGCAGTTCGATCTGACGTGTCAATCTCATTTGTTCCAAGAGCGAGCCCCCCGCCACGCGCTCCCCGGCAACGCGCTCTCCGGCCACCAGCTCCTTGCCACGAGCTCCTTTTCAAAACGTATCTGGCCCATTTCCTCGTCTTCGGTCTCTGATCGTTGGTAAAGACTCCCCACCGAATGGGTGTTACCCCATTCTAAATTTCCGTTATCTCTAGTGGGTAGAGCAGTCGAATTGGTCTTTTCAGAAGACGGCCCCTGTCCGAGCGCACTATACATGCACGAATCTTGCCGTCTCGGCCACAGAAAACCTGTTCAACTCTTCCAATCTTCCAGAGTAAACGTGGAAGCTGTTCCTTCAGAAGGACGAGCCTGCCCACCTCCAGACATGGTAATTCCCGGCCTTTTGTTTCATAGGCAGATTTATTTATTTATTTATTTATTTATTACATACTGCAGGCCTTTTGATAGGCCCTTGCAGGTGTGGGGTACAAAAGACTTGTAAACCGTCATTACACATGGCTTTCATAATGTTTAACACTCTCATAACTAACAATCAACGGGGAAAAAAGTTTGTACAACATATGTTCAAAAAGGTTCACAACACAAGAACACAATGGCAATACCTAAAAAGGATGATCATCAAGTGCTTTATTAAAAATTAGGGGCTATGAATATATTGTAAGGGAGGGCGTTCCAATCTGATATGGTGCGTGGAAAATATGAAAACTTAAAAATGTTGGTTCGAGCAAATATTGGTTGAAGAGAAAACTGATGGTTGTTCCTAGTGGCTCTGGAAGATAAGGAGGTTATATATAAACTTGAGTCGACGCACAGCTTGTTGTTATAAAGTAGATACAAGAACTTCAGTCTTGCAATTTTCCTACGCTGTTCCAGGGACGTGATATTGTTTGCCGCCATTAAGGAGGATGGGGAGTCAAGTCTCTTGTACATTCCATAAATAAAACGAACTGCTCTCCTTTGGACCATCTCAAGTTTTGATGCATCTTTTTTCGTGTTTGGATCCCAGATTATATTAGCATATTCTATTTTTGACCTTACCAAGGAGTTATAAGCTTGGAGTTTAACGGAGGTCGGAGCATTTTTTAACTTGCGTCGTAGGAAACCTAATTTTCGAAATGCCGAGGAACTGATGTTTTGGATGTGCTTTGACCATCGTAGATCGCTTGTTAGGGTTACTCCAAGATATTTGTATTCACATACTTCGGTTACTGCAACATTATTTACTTGATATGTGAATTTCAAAGGTTTAATTTTCCTCGTCATGCGTAAGTGAACAGTCTTCGCGGAATTCAGTTGCATTTCCCATTCGTTACACCAATCGTGTACTAGAGAAAGAGAAGAATTAAGCATTTTTTGGTCATCAACGGAGGATATGGTTTTAAACAAAACACAATCGTCTGCAAATAAGCGGATATTAACGTTTGTACTCACAGTTGATACAATATCATTTATATAGACCAGAAATAGCAGGGGACCTATTACACTACCCTGGGGAACACCGGAGGAAACATCGAGGGTACCGGAAAAATGGCCACCAACTTCAACAAACTGGCTACGATTGAACAAATAGGATCCTATCCAGTTAACTATCTCTGGTGGTAGCCCAAGACGCTCTAGTTTAAAAATAAGTTTACCATGAGGGACCTTATCGAATGCTTTGCAAAAATCTAAAAAAATAATATCGACCTGTCCAGACTTGTCTAGGGTAGCAGCAAAGTCATGGACTGTGGTAACTAGTTGCGTAATTGTGGAGTACCCCCTCCGGAAACCATGTTGAAATGAAGTCAGCAAACTCCTCTCTTCCAAGAAATTTCGAATATAACTACTAACCATATGTTCCATAAGTTTGCATGAGTTGCTAGTGATAGAAATAGGACGATAATTGCTTACAACAGAATGATCATCCTTCTTATGAATTGGCACTACACGCGCTGTTCGCCAGTCATTCGGAAGCACACTTGAACGAAAAGAAGCACGAAAAATGACTGTTAAAAAGCGTGAAATAGATTCGGCATATCTACGGAGGAAGGCGTTCGGTATCTTATCAGGCCCACTGCTCGATTTTGTATTCAGATTTAATAACATGACAAAGACACCACGAAAGGAGATAAAATCGGCGTTCAGTGTAGCTACAGCGGTGGCAACTGGAGTGTACATATCTTTACATGAGAACACAGATTGAAAATATAGGTTAAATTCTTCTGCGATTTGTTTTTTGTCATTGATTGTGATATTGTTAACTTTTAGCTGGTCGACTGGTTTAGCTTTTTGAGAAAGATAGTTCCAAAACTTTGCAGGATCATGTTTTATGAAGTTTAAAAGGGTGCACGAAAAATATTTATCTCTTGCTTCTTTGACTTGACTAGCCAGTTCCGCTTGTAGGGGATGTACAGCTCCCTTGTTGGAACTGTTCTTCTTATACCTTTTTATTTTCCGTGTAAGATGAATTATATTTCGGTTAATCCAAGGTTTTCTTCGTCCCGTGCATTTACGTCGACTAGGAATAAAGTTCTCTAAGCAATAGTTACATATAGAAACGAACTTGTCCCATAGCAAAATCACATCATCTTCAATGAAGTCGCTGAAACAGTAGTCGAGATAATCCAAAACACTCTCGTCATTAGACTTCGAAAAATCCTTTACCATAGTAACTACTTTTTTTTTTGGCGAAGGTCGGTTAAGATAGCAATCAAATAGTACAAGTTTGTGATCAGACTTGCTTTCCTCAAGTCTTACACTATAATCAGCGAATGCACTACTAACAAATATAAGGTCAAGAATTGAGCGGCTCTCTCAGGTATTTTGACCTCACGTTTCCCAGAATCTGTTGAGGAACTCTTTCCTTCGTTTCCACATTTGGCGGAGCACCTCCGGAGACGACTCGAAGTCTTCTCTTTCAGCCACTGGAAGTGCTGTCAGTCGTCGTCCCGTGAGAAAGCTCGCCGGTGTGAGCGGCTGGCCTTCGTGGAGCTCATTGTAAACGAACGCTAGGGGGCGTGAATTTAGCACCGCCTCAATTTCACACAGGACTGTAGACAACTCTTCTGCGTTCATAGTTTTTCTCCCGATAACTTTCTTAGTCCCACCTTCACGGATCGAACCAGTCGTTCGTAGAATCCTCCCCACCAAGGAGCACGCTCAACAATAAAACGCCACGCAATGGTCGCATTGGCGAAGTGATTCACCACTTCTGAGTTTCCTAGGATCTTCCAAACTTCTGCTAGGTCTCTCGAGGCTCGCTTGAAGGTTAGCGCGTTGTCTGAGTAGATGATCCGGCAGTGTCCCCTCCGTGACACAAACCTTCGGAAAGCCAGAAGAAAACTTCTCGTCGAAATGCCTGGTACGAGCTCTAAGTGGACCGCCCACGTCACTGCACAAGTGAACAGAGTGATGTACGACTTACGGGTGACGTCTTTTGCCTGTGTGTACAGCGGCCCTGCAAATATACACCGACTACCTCGAAAGGTTTAGCCTGCGTCGTTCTCGTACATGGCAATGGTCCCGTCGGAGCACTCGCTGGAGTAGCACTAAATCGCTGGCACGTTACACACGCGCGCAGCACCTTCTTCACCAGCTCGCAGCCTTGAAGGATCCAATACCTCTCGCGGAGCTGGACTAGAGTGTCTCTCACTCCTGCGTGTAGCATCATCCGGTGAGCGTCTATCACAAGTAGCTTGGAATATCGATGCTCTTTCGGTAGTACGATGGGGTTTCGTTCATCATCTGTCATGTTGTCCGATCGGAGTCGACCTCTTATGCAAAGCACTCCCTCTTGGTCGATGAAAGTACTGAAGTCTCGGAGAGGAGAAGTAGATGGGGTCTCGGTTCTGTTGGTCGCGTGTCGAAGCTCAGCAGCAAACGCCGATCGCTGTGCCTCTTTTAGCCAGTATGTTCGAGCTTCTTGGATTTTCTCTGCAGTGAGCGGCCCCGATCGTTTTTCCGTTGATCTGACGTTGTGAAGGAAGCGAAACATCCACGCTGTTGTTTGGTTGAGTCTTAAAACCGAGCTGAACGTGGTGACGTCGATCAACAATGCAGATGGTGTTGAAATAATGTCCACTACGTCAGCTCTCGGTCCCTTCTCCTCGAACGTATCTCGAGGCGGCTCCTCGCGCTTCTCTTTGGGCCATTCTGTAGCTGGCAGTGGCAAACAACTGGTCCCCGACCAACAGAGTGGAGTAGACCTTACTCCAGATGCGGTCAGACCTCGTGACATAAGGTCGGCGGGGCTCTCTTTTCCCGACAAGTGGTGCCACGTCGCGCTTTGGCAGTTCTTCTGTGGCATTCGAGCAACCTTGTTGTCTGCCAATCTGACGTCTGCTCTCCATGAAAGGCCGACTTCGTACCTCCCATTGGTCTTGGCGATCGTAGTTTCGGAGTCTCGCCTGACGTCGTTGTCCGAAGGATCGTCCACCGGTGCGTCGATGACACCCATCCTCTCAAGTTCCCGGAATTGCTTGAGGCTTGGCATGGGTTCGGGTTCTTGCACCGTCGTTCTCAGCACGACCACCTGGGAGCAACTCATAACCGAGGAGCTTGACCCTGCTCGTCCCTGAACCGTCCATCCGAATACGGTCTCCACTGCAGTCAAGCTTCCACTCAGTCGGTGAATATTTCCAGTGATGTACTCCCAGTAGTGATCCGACCCAAGCAGGATGTCGACGCCGCGATGTTCCAGTCCGGTCATGTCGTCTCCTACTGGGCAACCAAGTTCCTCCAATGTTGCCAGTATGCTCTCATCTGGGCTCGGGAGATCCTGTTTATAGATCGTGGGTGTTTGGAGAGCGTCAATCTCATACAGTGTTCTGTTGCGCTGATCACGCAAATTCAATTGAACTCTACGAAATGTTCGTTCACTGGTGTCGCCTCCAAATACGCCGACTGTGAGGATCTCGATCCCTAGGAGTCGGCAGTTCAGTCTCTTGGAGAGTTCTTCCGTAATAAAGGAACGTTGACTGCCGCTGTCAAAAAGAATTCGGGCTAGTCTTCTTTTGTTTTTGCTCTCGGCCCATGCGGTCACCGTCTGCAAGAACACTGCTGGCTTGCTGTTCTTTCCATTTACGTGAAGACTGACCGGTGTTTTCTTTCTTTTCTGTTTCGTTCGCCACGAAAGGTCGTCCCGGAACGCAATCTGGGTCACACATTGTAGGCGCATGCCGTCCCCGACACCTAGTGCAACACGGCGTGCTTCGGTACATTCTCGCCTTGTGGCTTGCTTTCGTGCAACGAAAGCATCTGTTGTCAGCCTATAATCTTCGTTTTTTCTCAGTGAGCTGAATCTTGGAGTTGCAGTCAGGTGTGGCGTGTTCCTTGGATTTGCAGAACAAACATTCCAAGCCTTCAATCCTGCCATGCAAGGCTGCCGCGGTAGAGTTATGAAGCCTCGTGTAGTTCGAGAGTTTCTTCGGTAGTTCTTGTAGGGAAACGAATTGCAGGGTTACCGCCGAAGTTGTCCTCTTGTTCCTCTAACGTCCTTTCCCGGCTCTCGACTTCTACTTGAATAAATTTGAGTAGAGTCCGTAGAACTCTCAGGTGAACGTTCTCTGTTGGAGACTCGGGACCGGCGCCCGTCGCTGCGGTGGCGTTCCCGGTGTCCTCCGACGACATCTTCCGGTTGTAGTCCAGGGCCATATCCCTCGGTAGTGCTCGCAGAAGGACCGGGTAGAGCATAGCGCAGTAGGATTCCTCGCCCACACCCAGTGCTCTAAGTCCCCGGATGTGCGCCTGAAGACTGTCGTACAAGCGACGCAGGGCTCGGGCATTGCCCTGTGGTGGTACCTTCTGGATGTCCATCAGACTTTTCATGTGGTCGTGTACCAGAGCCTCTTGCTTGCCGAACCGCTGCTGGAGAAGGTCGATCGCGTCCGCGTAGCACTGAGCGGTTGGCTGTAGTCCCTGGATGGCAGCTGATCCAACTCCGGTAAGTGCTGATCTCAGGTAATTAAACTTTTCCGATGGAGTCAGTTCCGGATTCTCGTGGATTGTGGTTTCAAACTGCTCCCAGAATGCTGCCAATTCTACCGGTGGCCGTTGAACTTGATAAGTTCTAATTTCGGAAGTTTGACTTTCGCTTTTACGAGTGTTGCTCTCCGATCGTCGTTCGAGGAACCGCTTGCTTGTTGGCTGTTTTCCACGACCTTCGCCTTCTTTCTGAGCTTCGTGAGGCATGTGACGATCTTATCGGTGTAGTCTATGACTTGCGTGAACTCTGTTTCCGCGCCTCTTTCGGTAATCAAAGGCTCGATCGCTGCATCTACGTGGCTGAGTTGATCTCGAGCTAGGCTTAGACGCTCGATCAAAATCTCTAGATCATCGATGACCACCAGAGTCGGCTGAAGTAAGCCCTCTGCATCGCTGAGAAGTTTCGTTACTTGCGTTCGCAGAGCCTTCCGTTTCTTCTTGGTGACGTCCATGATCTTTCAGCCTTGTCTGGATGGAATGTTGCTTGCTTCTGTCGTTCGATAGGTTTTGCTTAGGTCTACCAGATTCCCTTCGTTGAGTCTTTACGTTCCCGGGTTTCGGCACCAAATGTAGGAACTTCTGGTAGTCATCGTTAGTTACGTTAAAGCAACATTTATTTTACACTATGTACAAGCAACAAGCAGTTCGATCTGACGTGTCAATCTCATCTGTTCCAAGAGCGAGCCCCCCGCCACGCGCTCGCCGGCCACGCGCTCTACGGCCGCCAGCTCCTTGCCACGAGCTTCTTTTCAAAACGTATCAACGATCAGCCTCGTCTTCGGCTTCTGATCGTTGGTACAGTAAAGATCTCATCAGCGGCGAGCGATAATGAGGGGTCTTGCTTCGCCTGAATTCTCAGCTCTTAGTGACATTATTTGGTAGCAGGTTAGTGCGAATTTAAACATTTCGTAGTGTGCGTAACAAACAACGCAATTTTGTACGTACGGTTTATTTTGACGTTATCAGGGACGTTGGTGAGCCAGTAAATGTTTTCACCAAAAGTCATTTTCCCCGATTGCGGCCTGTGTTGAATTCGGTTGTAATAAGCAATGTAATTGGCCCAGTTTCTTGCCATGGCGCCTAACTGGTTGGGGAAAAAAGTAATTGTTTTATTTAAGTTAGCAATTGTGACAATGTTTTTAGAATCTTATTTCTATTACATAGAAAACAAAAATGTGAAACTTAATTTATATAAATATTTGAGAAACGTAGACCACCGTTTTAGCATCTCATATGTGCTACAGAGTGGATTTTAATGCAAACAAACAATTGAAACCTTCGCGTCATATGATTTGGTGAATTACAATACATAGCTAATTTCTGCAAAACGTACACCGCCTTACCGTATTACCCGACTGCTAAATCTATATTTTTTGGGAAAAGATAGTTGCTCTAGAGTATGTCTACCGGGCTATACAGTGTGTCCCGATTCACATGCACCAGGCTCCCTAAACATTTACTGAAAACTTTGCAAGACGTTTGCTAAGAACACATAGTCCTGATTCGCGTAGAGCTGTTTACGTTTATCGTAAAACTTGGTGCATGTAAATTGGGACACCCTGTATACAAAATACGACTGTGTAGCAATGCAGCTGGTTCACGCGGCTCATTCCTAATGAGAGGAGACAATTCAGATGTTCGTTTTTTACTGCGTTTCACTCTAAAGGCGCATATACACCAGGGACTCACGACAGTCGCGGTATCGACTAGTGACATACGACAAGTGGTTACTGGGGTTCACACCGTGGTCGATCACGAGTCGCATCTTGGTATTAATCGGGAGCCGCCCTCGATTTCGGCTTTCGTGCTGCAGCTCGGGTTCGCGTTTGGTTGTTTTGCCATTTTTGTTGTCAGGTCTTTCGTTTTCACCACACGAAAAAGGCTCGTGATAGAAGCCTTGATTTTTCGGAACCGTACAACGAAAGCCCAAATGCTATACTGGCGTGAACTAGCTCGAGCTTGTGGGCACCCTGGCGGCTCCACAGCCCAGTTGCCCGACTGCGAGGCAGGGGTGGCGAACTTTTCCCGCGTGGCGGCGACGTCACGCCAGCCACGCGCAGATCGCGTGCGCCGCCTTGATAAGGCGCATCAGAGGCGGCGCACAGGGAGGCGCTGCCTGGACTCAGGCGCCGCTGGTAACCATGTTAATCCTCTCGTCCATGTCCCATTAAATTTAGTTTCTTGTTGTTGAAACCATTGGCTCCGTGTTATTCCTCCGGGTCGGTTATGCAGCAAGGCAAACCGACCACAATGGCGCCCAACTGTGGTATGCTACCCCCTCGCAGGAATTTCACGGGGCTTGGTTTCATCTTTCGGTAAGCTTTTTTCCCATACCCCGTGTTTCCTACCGTCGTTCCGTGCTTCCGTCACGTCCGCGTTTGTTGTATTGGCGTGTGTCTGACTGTTTGTTTTTGTGACCGCGGCAATCATTTTGCGCGCTTGTTTTGGTTTCTGGGAGGCGTTTCCTTCTTTTGAGCTTGTGTTTGGTTTTGGGGGGCGTATTTTTGTGTGCTCGCATTCATGCTCACACAGGAGCAGGAAGCCGCGATGGCCGCAGCGGCACAAATGAACCTGCTCACGAAGGTCACGGAGATGTGCGACTCCGTGATACAGCGCCTGGCCCACACGCCTGGCCAGCAGGAAACCCCACCGCGAGAGCCACGACCACACTTGACTGTTCCAGTCTACATGGAGTACGACGACGTCAACTGCGTGGCAAACTTCCTGGGCGAGCTGCAGACGTACCACCTTGCCTCCGGTGCCTCGGAAGACTTCATCGTGGACCGCATTGTCCCGCTGGCGTTGCAAGCCAGCGCCAGGTGCTGGTTGGGGTCACAGGCCCCCTTCACCAGCCTGGCGGACTTCCAGACAAGGCTGCGAGAAGAGTTCCTGCCTGCAGGCTACGCAACGCAGATTCTCCGAGAGCTCGAGGCAAGGACTCAACACCCGGACGAAAGTCTGGTCCGGTACGTTCGGGTCATGCAAGAGCTCTTCAAGAGGGCGGACCCGAAATCACAGGAGTCGGACAGAGTAGCTCGGGTCAGAAGACGGTGTCACCCAAGGTACCACGTCTACCTCATCAACCGCACCTTTGAGACCCTCGAAGAGCTAGCCCGGGACGCTCGCTTCATCGAGGAACGCCTCATGCCGAGCGGAACTACGTGCCGCTGCCACCAGCCAAGTACGCGCTGTTGCGTTCGGGAGGGTGACGATGTCCGGTGCGGAACCAAGAGTCGGGGCTGTGGCTCGCGGCTAGCATGGCCCCGAGGAAATAGGCCTGGAGTGGGGCTACTAAAGTAGAACTTTTATGTACAGTTTATGTACAAGTAGCAAGGTCGACTTTTTAATCAACGATCGGCAGTCAGCAGTCAGCAGTCGGCAGTCGGCACAGTTATATAACCCTCCGAGGGCGAGAAGACCCGCGGAGCGAGAGAGGAGCCTTCCCCGACGTTCGAGTGTTCACGTGGTGTTCGAAGTTCGGGGCGGCTGATGCAATTTCCGGGTGTTCTTTCACCAAGGGCAGATGATGCAATCCCTTCACGTTCTTGCCCCGCTTCGGTGGCTGAAGCAAGGAGTCGACGCTCTTGCTGAAACCCAACACCGATAGACACACACATACACACAGGCACGCACACGCACGCCGGTGCTTCTCCTTGCGAGGGCCGGCGATCCCAGATGGTCTCGTGGCTTTCGGAAGACGTTCTGTTTCTGTTTGGAGCCCTCCACGAAGGTCACCACCGGCACGAGGACTCAAGGGTCGGTCTCAGGAATCTGAACGTGACTGTCCAGCGCCGTTGGCGCGCGCCGGTGCCCAACGTGACACTAGGCTTTGCTGCCGTTGGCGACAGGTGAGGGCCAGGTCCGGGGCCTTTCACAACAGCTCCTCCGCCGCCGGGGAGAGGGTCTTGAGGGGAAGCAGTCCACACTGGCCCCTTGAAAGACGCGGTCTCACGGCCGGGCTGGCGACCGAGGTCCAGGCTGGGGTCCACTCTGGGAAGTGGCAGTAACAAAGACCAACAGCACCAAACCAAACTCCGCGCAGGCAAGCGCCCAGCCCCCAATCTCTCCAATCCGCCAGACCAAAACGAACAACAACAAAAGAATGCCTCGCGAAAGTTCCGTACTATTCTATCAACGAAAAAACGCACAAAGAAACATTTCTTCCGACAGGTTGCTCTAGCGAAAGAAACTTTTGCACACTAATAAAAGCCCTCTAACGCTCAACCCAAAATAAAACGGACTCCCGTGAAAAAAAACCACATGACAAACCGTAACGTAACTCACATAGGGCATGTCCCTATTAAATTCGAGCACGTCCTCCATGATGCAAACTCTACTGAGGAAAAAACCACTTTAAAGGAACTTTACCGCCAACAAAACGAGCTAAAGCCGAACAAAACGCAAAACTCGGACGCCCGAAAAAAGAAAAGCTAATAAACTTGCCGAATAACCTATTCGACTCAATAACACTAAGAAACCACGTTTAGCCCTCCCTTTTCCCTAGAAAGTCCTTCTTTTCATCTAACCCACGCCCTGTCTTTTCTCGGCCGTATTCGGACTGTTCAAGTTTTTCTCCTTGGACTTGAGTGCAGGCACGAAGTTGCAGTCCCGGAGATCTCCCTTGGTCTCCAAGTCCGACGTGATGCCTGGCTGAACCATTGGCGATGAGCTGTGACTCTGTCTCGAACCTCGTTGAGTCGTTCCAGGCTCGTTGTTGCCTTCTCCAGGCTCCTTGCTCGAACTTGACCTGTGGGTTCGTGGCTCGTTGGGATGGGGGTCCTGAAGTTTTCCCCCTACCAGCCACGAGGACCGCTTCCTCTTTCTGAAGTGGCGCTCGTCGCGCTTCCCTGGGCGCTTTTTGCGGGAAGCGTCGCTGCCAAATCGTACAACGCTGACCCGGCGCTGCCTTTTTCTCTTCCGTCTCAATCGCTTGCTCCTGACGGCATCCGAGTTCTTGATCTCAGATTCACCTTGCCTGGAACACGACGACATCCTCTGGTGCACTTGCGTCGGGTCTGCTTTGTCCCGCCCGGGCTCCATCTTGTCCCCGGTGGGTCCCTAATTCCGCACACACCTGTACCAACTCCC